>JAJMSH010000074.1:0-64746 GCA_030558315.1 Kodamaea suecica | reverse complement strand
TCCCCAATATCTTCCCAATTTCTCCCCAATTTCTTCCCTATCTCACAAACCACAACACACCCACTAAAAATCTTCTAGACTCTCCTCGTTTATTCTCAACGCATCAATACCAATCCTCCCTCTCGTTCCTCAAAACCGTCTTAACCTTCCCTTCGTGATCTTGTTGATCTCCAAGAATCTCCTCAATCGTGCCTCCGCCCCCCTCCCCCCATTGTGACTACCCCGTCACCCATTGCATCCATCCCCCCTGTTGTTGACAGAATGCTTCCCATCTTGGCTCCTCTTACCTGCTCTTCTCCCCTTATCTACCCCGAAGTTCGGGATCATCCCTCAATCGGAATCACAAACGTTCGTGGCCAAATTCATGGAACTTCACCTGCAATTTGCCTTGTCAATCATCTCGATGTGGGGGCATAGATCTCCTCATTAGTAACTGTGATTGGCTCTCAAGTACATAGGTAATGTACATATGGTCATTGTTTGTCGCTCCTTTAAGCTGTTATTTGACTCCCTGTGCCTTTGATCTTTATTGAATGCCCTTTGCGTCTCTTTCCATACCTGTTTACCCCGGACTCCCTTTCAGCTGCATTTCAGTTGTCATTCCATCAGTATCGTTAAACTATCGTGATCCGACTAGCTCAGCTTTCTTGGTACGTATTCTTCATCTTATGCTGGTCCTACTTCTCTTTACACTTTACAGTCTCTTTACTGTGCATCTATCCTCCTCCCTGCATTTACGTGTACTAGTTCCAGGCATATTAGGCTGCAAAAAAGCCTCTTTGGGAAACCCTTGAGAGTGCGGTCAAGAGTGGACCCTTCATAAGTAGATCACCTCAGTTCGAAGCACCAATAACCTTTGATGAATTCCTACAGTACAGCAGCACAACATTTTCGATACACTATTCATCTTCCAGCTCTCAATCTCCAGCTCTCAATCTCCAGCTCTCAATCTCCCCCCAACACTTCTCTTCAATTTTATCATAAATCTTGTAAATATATATTAAACTTTCAAAATATATAATCGTATATTAATCCTCCTACTAATAATTCTTCTTTCATTATCTCACTATTCTACCACACCTCTCAATCCTGTTGTACTTTCGCATAACTAGGCGGCCTCAACCTCCTATTAATAAACTGAGACAACCAAACAGGGAACAAACTCACAGACAAGATAAATGCCGTTTTCCAAATGAAACTGAACGAACTAACAAACTCCAAATCAAAGTAATTTCCCAAAAACGGAAGCAGTCCAATGTATATCATGAACGTGATCACAATAGTGCTTGTCATTGCCCGATTCCATTTATAAATCAGCAATGCAACCATTATTAACTCGTTAAATATCAAGCATGAAAACGAAGCTGCAACCATCTTCGTAAACTCGTCCAATTTTAAGCTCTGGAATCGTTGCGAAAGCAATTGGATGATACACCCTTGATAAAGCGAAATTCCAACCCACATGAAAAATGTCTTGTACGATAAAGATGTACCCAAGGTCAATTCCTTGTACAACTCAGGGTACATTCTTGTCAAGCTTTCGTCAATATCACAATCCAATGTCAACGAGAAAACAGGTGCCATGGTATAGACCAGTGCATAGCCAACCATTAACCACCCTTGATATAATGCCAATGGTTCAAACAGCGAGCAAATCAGGTACACTGCTTGAGCAACAGAGATTAACAACCCACGATGAATGATGAACTGCGCTAACTTCGCAGACCGCTTGTACGAGTTACGTCCATGCCATAATAACAACTTCAGCAAGTAACAAAATTGGTCAATACTGAAATCAGCAGCCAACGACGCTTGCTTCCCTTCCTTTCCTACAATACCAACACCAACATCTGCACATTGAATCATACTAACATCGTTACCCCCATCACCAATGCAGCAAACACGCTTACCTGTAAATTCTCGAATCATCATAGCAACGTCGGCCTTTTGTTGTGGGGTACAACGACATGCAACTACCGTTGGCAAATTGATAACAGCTTCAAAAAACTCGGTTTTGAAGTGCGTCATATATGTGCCTAAGGACTCACCGTCAATAAGCAAACAAGAATTAACATTGGACAAAAGTACATCCAATTGTGCCAAAGCCAATTCAGGTCGAGACAACTTGGTAATTGAATGAACATATTGCCCTCTTGATATCAAGCGAGCACTGATAGCAACACATTTAGCGGTTTCAACCTTGTCTCCTGTTAACATCCAGATCTTAATACCCGCATTTCTCAATAATTCTATGGATGTCTTAACATCCCTTTGCAATTTATCCTCCACTCCCGTCAATCCTAACAATTCTAAATCTTGTTCCAAGTATTGCGAGATCACTCGTTGCATGTTCGAGTCACGGCTTTGCATCGATAAAGAAGCTTCAGAGTACTTTCTAATAAATTCCTGAAGAGCATTTGAGCTGAGCTTTTTTCGAGCGATAACTAACGTTCGAAGGCCCTCACGGGCCATGTTACCTGTTTCTTCTTCAAGCCAGTCATTGGCATTGACTATTGCTGACATAACAGTGTCTGCTCCCTTAAGCAAAAACCAAGTCTCATCTCGTTGTTTGTCCCGTACAATCACACCCATTCTCTTTGTATCTGAGTTGAACGGAAAGTTGTATAAGATATCATAGTGTAAAAGGTTATTTGAAGCAGCGTGCTTTACGGTGATAGAATTCCTATCTCTCTTGAACAAGCGTAAACCTACCAGTTGTGTGAATTTGACAATGGCTATTTCATCTGGCGAGGCCGCCTGATATGTCAAATTGTGAATGTCTTCACTAGATTCAAAAGTTCCATTTTCCACTTCGTAGGTCGGTGTGACATTATGGCATAATGCAAGAGTCATCACCAAGTCACAAACCTTTGCACTTAGATCCTTCCTCTTCGCCAAAGTATTGGCAGTTACCTTCAATTCAAGAGACTTGATGTAATCAGAGACAATGTCCATGGTATCACCAGCATAACTAATACTACCCAAGTGTAATTTCTTCAATTCCATATCGTTTTGGGTCAAAGTACCTGTTTTATCACTCAATAAATACTCAATTCTGCCAAGGTCTTCAGGGATGGTTGAAGTTCTAACAATAGTGTTCATGATCAGCTCGTCATTTTGGATCTGAGAGGCATAAACAGACTTTGCTAAATCCATATTCACTCTGAGGGAGACTGGAATAATAGTCGAAAATAGGATGAGAAACTTTATCACATCTACGTACCATTTTGATTTTAAGGGCCAACCTGTGGCTAATACCAATACTATGGAGAGTATGAACACAACCCCACATAATACTTTCGATAAATTATTGATTTCCAACTCCAAGAGTCCAGTTTTGACCCCCGTTTTGGTAGTGTTCATTGCCTGTCGGGTTTCGATACCAGTGTAAATAATCATTCCTAGAGCTGTCCCTGATGCAAGGACTGTATTAGCCCATAGAGTTTGTTCCACTGAAAGTGGATGCAAGTTTTGAGAGTCTTGGCCGTCTCCAGAGGAGGGACCACTTGCTCTTAGCTTCCCACTGAATACTTCGATTGATTTCGTAGGCTTCTCTACGACCAACGATATCTCGGCAAATTGGGCAACACTTGTCATGTTTTGAGTTATCAGCGTTGCAATACGTAATTTCCAATCAGTTTCCCCATCCAATTGATCTGTTTTAATGAATGCTTCTCCTGTACTATCCGATGTATGCAACAAAATCATGTCTGCCGGAACTCTTGTGTCCTTATGTAAACGGACAATATTACCCACTTTTAAGTCCTTCAGGGCCACCATTCTCGATTCGTGAGTTAAGGAAGTACCTGACGTGTTCAAGACTTCATATAATTCGTGATTCTGTTCGCGATCTCGTCTCCGTCTTGATAAATCATCTCCGGCCTCTTTCATCATTGTAACGGTCAACACAAACAGTAACGGTAAGACGTATGACGAAAGATACCCGATTCTCAACACAGGAACTGCTTGCGATAATGCAACCACCAAGAAGTACAAGTTGAAGAAAAACTTGAATTGCTCATATAGAATAACAGGAACGAACGTAAGTGGGTTATATTTTGCATTTGAGACCGCATTTGAAAGTAAAGGGGTTGAAGAACCAGTTTTAGCATTCACATCACGAAGTCCGGGGCCTCCTAGTCTTATTCTATCACTTTGTAAATCAATCTTTGCTGAATTGACAGCAGCTCTCAATTTCCAGAACCATGAATTCACCGTAGCTGGAAAAGATCGAGGTGAATTTGCTCTGAAGGTCCTTCTGCGTGGATATCCAGCAGTCACCGAAGAAGCCGAAGATGTTGGGGATATCAACAATGACCCTCCACCAGAACCAGATATGAGTGGAGTATTATCTGAGTCGTCGTACGAATCCCTAGCCATCATATGCATATTGTTTAAAGGTATACCAGTGGTGTTCAAGCTGATGGAACCTGCACTGATATTACGCAGGGGACCATACACTTCATCGTGCAATCGGCTATTGGGGGCATGTGCTAGATTGTTGGATGCATGGTTCAATGCTCTATCCAACGATACATCCAAATCCTCGAATGAATCTAAAGAGTATCTCCTGGACGACGTCATGTTTGCTGCTGTGTAGTTGCCGTTGGATATTTTGCTTTCAATTTTCAATTTTGTCACGTTAAAGAAATTATTGATTCGTGGCTGAGAATCTGGCTTGCGGGCAGTTGGTGATGCAAGGCAGCACGAACGATAAGGGACCCTTAGCTCTTGTGAAATTGCCTCCGGCTTGTTGAAGTTCGAGTTGTATTCCCTGACTGTCTCTTATCCTTTAGGAACCGTTTGGTGTCTGTGTTGCTGGCCCCTAGATGCAACACTACGAATGGATATGAGGTATTGCGTATTATATAGTTAGTATGGATCTTCAACTTTTCAGTGTACCGGAGGAGGATATTGGTAGTGGCGAGAAGCTACAGTTTACAAATTGGTTGAGACTAGACGGGTTCGATGAGATATCCTTGTCATACCATGCGATTTCAAAGATGTGGTGAACGCTTGGAGCTGCTTGGAATTCACCTTTCTCTCGCTAATCCCTCTCGCTATTTCCTAGTGCTAAAAGTTTCGGTCTCGCTAATCCTCCCTAGTTCCTCCTTACAGAGTTTTTTCCCCCTCCAAAATCCTCCCTAATCACTGACTTGCACTACATCTCATTACAGTCACCTCTTCCAACCTTGCACTCCTCAAGTAGGCAACCCAATAAAGGCCTTGGCCTTACCTCAAAGCAGGTTCAAATTGAGCAATTTGGTCTTCGCAATACTCGACTCCAAAAACTTCCCCGACAACAATGGCCTTCCCAAAACCTGTTCTCTAATCTCTGTAAAGCACTAATCAAGTCCACACCATTATTCACCACCACCAAATTTCGACCGAAAAAAAATAAGCACCTTCCCACGATAAGAAGTATCAACCAAGTACTGATGGAGGAAGAGTTACTAGCCGCTTCTACTTCCCACACTTCTTCGAATGGGTCTGATACCCTTCGCAAACTTGCAACTGCCCAGGATAGGTCAACAAACTCCTTCTCCAAGAAACTCTGGCAGTTCTGTCGCATAGTCCTAGTCCGCCGTCCCAACACCTTTGAGCAGTTCATCTTGCGTACAGAGCCAAACGACTGCTCCCTTGTCGCCAAGTACTCAAAGGTGCTGGAAATTGACTTGAGTCAAACGTCCCTTTCGGTAGACCATGTCACACTTTCGACATTGCATATTCCACACCCATTAGTTGGGTTCAGTAGAAACGAAGTCAATAAAGCTAGAATTGGCACCACTTTTGGAACCGATTTCGATACTGTCTTAGGAGAATCTCCAGTTTTATTGTTCATACATGGCTTAGGAGGTCAGATGTCTCAGTTCGAACCGTTGATGGCTCTTTTATCACAATGTGCTGAGATCATGGCATTGGATTTACCAGGATTTGGTAATTCTCGTTCCCTGTTTTCGGCTCTGCTGCAATCCGAACTGGTATTCAGTGAGAACGATAAATATAGAATCACACTGAGTATCAATCTGATGCAGTGGGAAGACTTTCAATCTGATAATATTGTAAGTATTATTCTTGCTTTCTTAGAGCAGAATATCCCAAAGGAAAAGAAAGTATTGTTGGTGGGCCATTCAATGGGTACTCATTTGTCTGTGAAATTGGCTAAGAGTTTACCTAAACACAAGGTGGAAGGTTTAATCTTACTTTCTCCTCCTCCACTAATAGACGATATTGACAAACCCTTACAAAGCTCTTCCACTACTTCACATTCCGGCTCCTTTCTTTTCAAACTTTTCACATACATTCCATTCTTATTCAATCTCTTTAGAACTTGGGACAGATTAGAAGGTTTACAAAGTACAAGTGTTCTTCGTCAATTATCGACTTTTGATGTTGGCCCAAACAATATTTACATGAAGGCAAGACAATTGCGCTGGAATATGGACATAAGTTCGACTCTGGTATTACACTATATCTCAGGGTTCAACCGTGCACGCTACTCAGATTTGGTAACTGCAATCAATAATTTTAATGACAATCCGGCAGATCAGAAGGTTTATGAAAAGACTTTGGTCATAGGAGGTGCTGGTGATAAAGTAACACCAGTACTGATTGTTGCAGATATAGATGCAAAGATAACAAATGTTTTTAACAAGAAGAACTCATCAACATTGGTGATCCATAATGTGGGCCATTCATTACTTTTGTCGAAACCTGAATTTATAAGTGGAATGATTCTTAACCATTTGGAATCAAAGTTTCCTGAAAGACTTCATTTATCTCCTCTGTGGGTTCTCAAAGTAAAAGCTCAGGTATCTGGTGATAAATGGGGAATGAAGAACAAATTGAAATGGCTGGCATTAATGCCGATTTCAAGAAACATCACAAGAGAATTCAATGGAGGTAGTGGGGTTAATTCCCTTGATATTGCTCCTCTCTTGGGCATGAAAACACTTCGCCAGGGCGACTCTACTCACTCTCCATCAACTGTTGAGCTGAGATTCCACAATATATCCTCAGATGAGTCTTCTGACGAAATAAACGGAACTTCTGAAGAGATAAACGTCCCAACAAACGTACACATCCCCTCAACAGACCCTGAGTTAGATGGTACTCTAATAGCAGTTGTGGATATCTCTGCAGATATTCCCCCTTATAACCCACTGAAGTTTAAACATATTAAGTACTACAAATGTGCTACGGTGTCAAAAGTGGTACCTGATTCCGGAGCAATTCGTAGGTTTATCAGGTTGATTGACGATATACTTGCCGATAATAAAGAGGTGGAAAGTCCTTTGATTGGTGTGCATTGCCATTATGGATTCAACAGAACTGGATTCTTGATCTGCTGTTATTTAATTGAGAGACTTGGATGGTCCGTTCAAGAGGCCGTGGAAGGGTTCAAAAATGCAAGATCACCAGGGATTAAACACCCTCATTTTGTGGATGCGTTGTATGTGCGGTATGATAGCGGACATGAAGGAAACCATACTGAGTTGTAAGATACGTATAAATAATAATATGTAAATAATCACCTATGGGGTACCAGTGTTGTATAATAGGAGTAGATATTTCGCAGAAGGGTATGACTGATGTTTAGTTGCGATTCCACTAAACTATTACAATTTACAGCTTGGTTGGAAGAAGTACATTTCAGAGATTTCTATGATGACTATTTTATGATTTCCACTAGAGCTCAGATACTTTACCAACACAATACGCCTCTGTAATTGACTAGTACTACTAATTATAGATCTCTATATGATTGAAACCTTTGTGGTGTCTTCGTCCTTAATACTAACTATTTCGTACTAATGGTACCATCGTCAAGGAAGGAACTTCTTAGGGAGAGCTTCCTCAGTTCTCGCTAAAAAATAGCGAGGATTTCTCAGCGCAATGAGGAACTCCACAAACCAAGTAGAGCCATAAAGAGGGCTAAAGCGAACTAAGGGGTCTGCCGAAACAACCCACTTCAGACCAAATAAATACTTCAGTCAAAGGATTCACACTTATGACTACGAAAGGTGTAGTGCGGTCCACTATTTCCAGCCTCACTAGATTTTTGCACAACCGTGCCTCACCACGGGGTAGACGATTTTCATCACAAACCCAAAATTATTACTTGCTCTTATCAGAAAAAATTAGTGACTACAAGCTACAGTTGACTCTTTGCAGCTCTTTGGATGAAGTTCGGAGAATCATTGAGTGAAGGAGTGGTGCCCGAGTGGCAGGACTTGTATGTCGATTACAAAAGTGGTAAAAAGATCATCAAAAAGGTGAAGGAGTCCAAATTCACCCTCGATCAGATGCCCAAAGATCGAACACCATTATTGAATAGTGAACAACCCAACTATAACTCCAACGAGCAAAGACAATCTATTATTGAGGAGCAAGGTGAATATAATGACGGTCCTATTTCATTAAGCTCCAGTCACGAAGACCCGCTGCAGAATAATCATCCATTGCCAATACCATCTCTAAATACATCCCCAAGCTCACGACTGGCTGCCCGAATCCGAAGACCCTCAATTTTCAATTACTCTAGAACCAAAGATTCCAAAACAGAGCATGAGGTATTAAGAGGGCAATTTGATGGGTGGCTTAAAGTCGAGATAGCCAAAGTAGATGGCTTCTTCAAAGAAAAGGAACAGGAGGCATATACCCGTTTCTTGTTGCTTCAAGACCAATTATACCAATTAAGAGACCATAAAACAAGTCTTGCAAAAGAGAAAAACCTTCATTCAGATCATATTTCACCATACGATTTGCACAATATGAACGAACTTGCATATCATACCAAGAACATATTCACTACTTTGAATAAACTAGAGTTCCCGTCATTACCCTCCATGAAATTCCTAGAAAAATGGCGGAAGAATCCAACTAATCAAGATGATTTCAAAATGAAGAGGCATGATGAAGATATGGATCCTATAAGTATCGAAAATGGTATCAGAAATGGGGATAACTATTACAATAGGTCTTCCACGGATGTTGACTCAATTGACTCAGAGGTGCCCCCAAGGCCAATCCCTTCTGCCACAGCATTGACAGATCCTGACCAACTTCGGCATGCCAAGAGGCGTGACTATGTCGTCAAGAAGCCAAAATTCGGCGTTCCCTACTTGTATGCCCGTAAACAATTAAAAGAAGCTGCACTTGAACACTATAGGGCATTATCATTGATCAAATCCTATCGTGAATTGAACCGCACAGCATTTCGGAAGATCACCAAGAAGTACGACAAAACCTCCAAGTCTACTATGTCTGAAAACTTTATGAAAAAATTAGACACTGAGCTGTACTTCATAACAAGTGACTTGGTCGACAAATTGATCAGTCACGTAGAAGAGCTTTTTATCGCCTTCTATGACCCTGAAACTACGGATAGGAAGCATTCCTTAGAGAAATTGAAGAGTATTGCATATGCTATGCATAGCAATGATATGAGGCAAGCAACATTTTATACCAGTTCCTTTTCCAGTGGAGTGTTTTTAGGTTTTGCATTGCCGCTTTTGATATTGGGTATCTATTTAGGAGTTTCCAAGACTCTATCAAAAGAGATTCCGGAAGGGAACCTCCTCTTGCAGATTTGGGCTGGATTTTTCTTCCTTAACCTTGTTTTATTACTCTTTGGAGTTAACTTGATGGTTTTCGATCACCATAAGATTAACTATAAGTTTATCTTCGAGTTTGATCTTTCAACTGCATTGAATTTCAAGCAATTTGTGGTTTTACCTGCTATAAGTTTTGCATTCTTGTCGTGCCTTGTTTGGTTTAGTTTCAACAACTATTGGCCGACACGTTTTCCCGGTCGAGACTGGCCATGGATATACTTAGGAGTGAATTTGGGTATATTCTTATGGCCAGGTCGTCAGTTTTACAGTCACAGTAGAAGATGGCTTCAAATAGCACTATGGAGACTCTTGTTGTCAGGTTTTTACCCTGTGGAATTTCGTGATTTCTTCTTGGGTGATATCTTGTGCTCCTTGACCTACACTATGGGTAATTTATCACTATTCTTTTGCTTGTATGCTCATAAATGGAATGGGTTGATTGGGGGTAACCCTGTTGACGACGTTTGTGGATCTGCCAAATCACAATTAATGGGATTCTTCAGCGCACTCCCTAGTATATTCAGATTCTTACAATGTGTACGTCGTTACATGGATACTGGGGACTGGTTTCCGCATTTAGCAAACATGACCAAATACGGGGTATCGACGGTTTACTACTGCTTGCTTAGTGTTTACCGTATCAACAAGACAAGTCAACATCGTACAGCATTTATTTTCTTTGCTTTTGTGAATTCCATCTATTCTGCTGCATGGGACATCATCATGGATTGGTCATTATTGCAGCCAGGGGCACAGCATAGGCTCTTAAGAAATAACTTGTTTTTCAAAAGACCACTTTACTATTATGTGGCCATGGTGCTCGATGTTATATTGCGTTTCCAATGGGTCTTCTACGCATTTTTCACCAATCAAATTCAACAACTGGCAGTTACCAGTTTCTGCATTGCCCTTGCGGAGATCTTGCGTAGGTTTATTTGGATCTTCTTCAGAATGGAAAATGAACACTGTACGAATGTCATTTTGTTCAGAGCTTCAAAGGACTCACCATTACCTTATCCTGTCACATCGAGGGTTGAACGTGCAATAAAGAAGTTAGTTGGCTTGAAATGTGGAACCACCCCGGTTGATACTCCACCTAATCCTCCTAGCCATGAAGAAGCAGACTTGGGGTTGAGTAGATTGAATACAAACATGACCACGGGTGCTTCTTCATTGGGCAGACGTTCTACATTGAATAACATTAGTGACACTTTGAACAGAGCACATATCAAAGATTTCCAAAGAAGAAAGACAGTTATTGCGTTGGAGGAAGATAGTGATGAAGAAGAAGAAGCTGCCGAGAGCTCTTTATAGAGATATAGAAATTATTAATTTACCTTATTTGTCAATAGCGTAAGTGGTTGTGTAGTGAAAGTTGTTTGAATTAAGTTCTTATGTATGTGGGCTAAGAATGGGCAGTCTTCGGTATTTTAAAGAATAAAGTCAATGGGAATCTGTCATTGAAATGCTTGGTTAATTACAATCAATATTGAAGAGTGAGTTCCTTCATAGACAATGACGGCTGCAAATCAGGTTACTTCTCCAGGAAAATTGCAAAATATACCTAAAACATTTTAAGAACGTGAGAGTAAGAACGTGAGAGTGGCCCTAAAAGACACCCCATGATGATGGACAAATCCATGACCATTGGTTGTTTCATTTGCGGTCATCTCCAAGTCCATAGCAATACTACACTTTAATAAAGTGTACAGCATTTGGCTAGAGAGCAACTTACAATTGATCTCCAAAACGAGGCCAACCAAACTAACCAAAAACTAACAAAACCCAGTCAAAACCAATCTTCCACACCTAATGTAACTTTCTAACATCCTTCAACTAAACCTCTTAATTTACCACTGGTCCCTTCTTCTCTTTATTGCCAGTGAAACACATGGAAATTCCATAAGCCAATTTAAGTCCCAAATAGGAATTGCTTGATCTGGAATAGGGTCACTATGAATTTTTGGCATGTCTTATCGAAATGAACATAAAAAGTTTAAAATGCTTCACCCTTTTCTTTCCATTTACTTGGTTGACACTAGATTAATATGTTCTCATCCAAAAAGCCCAAGTTTGCGTTCGATCTCACGATCAACGAGCTTGCTAACATCCCTCAGATCAGTGGTAGATGCTACATTGAAGTACAAATTAAGGATGGTAAACTGATTAAACCGTCAGTCACAAAAGCTTTCCACAAACGATTGCCCTCGATGCTGAATGACGATGCTTCAAATGATGACCAGTCTACAAGTGGTACCATACATAGTGGAAGCTCGTCAACATCTAGCTCCGGCAATGTGTTCACTACAACCTCATCCAAGAGCATTCACAACTTTAAGTGTGTCTTCGATTACAAGTTAAGCTGTAACTTGAAGTTTCCTATCAAACGGAGAGAGAATTTGATTGAAAATAAGTACTTATTACTTCGAGTGTTTTACATCAATGATAAGGATGGTGGACTGAATAAAAAGTCATCCAATGAGGTTACCGAGCTTGGTCGCCTAGAAGTTAACTTATCTGAATACCTCAACTTCACGGAACCTCAAACCTCAAAGTATTTACTCAAGAACGCAAAAGTCAACTCTCTCTTAAGTTTGACAATATACTTGAATGAATTAGCCTCGAATTTCGATTTCCACACCCTGTTGCAGATAAATGAATCTAAATCAAGTGGTTCACTTGCACCTGTGGTACGCAAACCTCACACCTCGAACTCGATTTCGACTTCAGAAACAACTAGAGAAAAATCACACGTTGCTCCACCTGGAGGTAAAACAACTTCTCAAACTTCTCCTCATTCAGGAAAATCAGGTTCCTTCAATATACCACAGTTTGAATCCAACAAGGTTTTCGGTGGCCTCAATGATGTCATACAAGAAAACTCAAGTTCTGTCCTGGCTTTGGGTGAAACACCTAAAGATACACCTGTACTGTCGAATGAATCTGCTGAAGGTACTACAAAACCGCGCCATGGGAATAAATCGTTCCGCCTTGCCCACAAGGTATTACCACTGGGAAGTGGACATCGTCATCCACAAGAGTCTAACTTCACTTCGGAGTCACACCAAGGAGATAAACCACTTATAATGGACCCTATTGTGAATCGTCTTTACTCCAAAATCATGGAAAGCACTTGGGATCCGGAACTTTTTACATTATTAGAGTATACTCCCGAGAAAAGCGTAAGCGACATCTTATACAGCTCGGACAACCCACTAGGACTCAATGAGAAGTTACTGGAAAAGTACTTTGCCTGGCATCAGGAGAATTCTGCAAACTCTGATGATGAAGAAGATGAGTTGCGAGAAATAAATGGGTTATTGAACGAGAAGCTGATTAGGGACGATTTAAAGAGCTGGACCATTAGTACAGTTAGTACAACTTCTTGATTTTACATTAAATTAGAGCATGTTACGGGATAACCAAATTAAGGTTTGTATTATAATTTATCTGCAATAATGTCAGCAATTGTAGGAGCCAAACCAAAGGTACTAGTATTCGATTTCTTCTAATACCCCTTTGTGCTGGAAGGTATTGGCTAGCAATCCAAATAAGGTGAAAGCTCTGCTGCATTTGTGGGATGTTACGAAAGGGTACAACTGCTCATTCTCATCGTTGAAAGAGGTCACAATGGTTTGTTTATTCTTACGAGATTTTCGTTCATAGGTAACACGTTTGGACAGTGAGCAGCTTGCGATGCTATGTCCTTCTGCTTTCTTACTTTCCCAAGAATGTTGAAGCATCGCATTCAGATCACCTATTAATTCTGTGATATTATACAAGAGTTTATTCAATTGGAAATCCAAGTTGCTTGAAGTCATTCCACTTGAATGTGTGCCCCGGGAATTACTTGCATGGTCACCTATTTCAATGCAGCAACTTGATTTGCTTGTCTGTAAGTACTTTGAGTCAGGCGAACTAACCAGTGATATATTTCTTGCAAGACGATGCTTCTTCAGGAGTTCATTTAGACAGCTCCCCAGTGATTGACTCAAACGCAGACGCAACTTCCTGTAAGAACGTTCACCGTCATTTGTCTTATAGCTGATTTCCTTTGAGCTTCCATTCAGGTGCTTTTTCAGTCTCTGAAATAGGCCCTGCTTGCTACCACAAGAATGCTTATCATCCTTATAGTGTCTCCAAATGTCCTGAGTATTCTCAGAATCAAAGTTGGAGTCAGAATCATGCGGTGATGGAGTTAAAGGGAAAATTACTGGCAGATACACCTCCTTCTCTTCGAATACTTTACGAAGCGGCAGCAGTACATACGGAAGATGCCTACAATGCCAGCATCTCCTCAAGAATTGTGAACGACAGGATATGTCAAAACACCTGAAGCATCTTGTGTCGCACAAACCAGCGAACTTACCCAAGAGAATTGGTGAATAGCATTTTAGTTTACATTCCAGATATGCCGTGTGCACTGAACGGACAATAGACAGGTCTTCATCAGAAACACTGTAGTTCAGTTCATATGAGGAGTCAATTGCGATACCAGAATTCTCATCAACAAGCACTCCCAGAATGCTTGCTATAATTAATGCTTTGATTTGGCTGTCATCCTTGACATCCCCAACCTGCCCATTAAAAACCTGCTCAGAGTGCACTTTGTTGCCATTATTATTTCTCTGAAGGTTCTCAGCTTGAATAGGACTAATCTCTTCCATAGGAAAGTTCAAAATAGCAATAGTATCTGGGATATCCTTTGGCTGCAAAAAATAAGCTATAACTTTTTTGACTCTTTTTGGACCCAATTGTAAACCTCCTTCAGCACTACAAAATTCAAATGTACCCATGCATTGTACTATACACTCAAGTTAATACCACAGAAGCAAGCCAAACAAGCCGACCGAGACAACCAAAGAAAGTATAACCAAAAAGCAAACCCAAAAAGCTAAAAAAGAATCAAATGAACAAACTCTTCAAGAGATCGTAATTAAATGTACAAATATATTACACAGCTTGACGGTTAGCGTCTGGATTTGTGTTTGTGTGGTGAGTAGCCAGACTTCCTTGGCTTCCATGACTCTGTTGACTTCCCTGGCTTCCAGAAGCTTGATTTCCACTTCCGTGACTTCCCCCTCTACGGTTATTATTGTTATTATACCCTCCTCTATTCTGGAAGTTTCCTCTTCTGTTAACGTTAAAGTTATTATCTCTGTTCTGAGATTGGCCTTGGTTGTTGCCTCTTCTTTTTTGGTTTCTATTCCTTTGTTCCATGGTAATCATGCTTTGTTCCTTGGCATGGACCATAATCTCTTCTGGCAATCTCAAGTACTTGATATGAATTCCTCTTACGTAGATTTCTGGAATTTTCATGAACTCTTCACCATTGGCCAGTGATTGAATCACATTCTTCAAGGTCAAGTTCATCCAGGAATCACAATTCACCAAATCACCATTCAATGTTTCACCATTCTTCAATTCTATCAAAATCGGCTTCGTCTTTGCAGCTGTCAATAAGTATAAAGGTAACTAAAATCGTTAGTATATTGATCAATCAACACTAGTGTGAACGAATGGTAGGGCCTTGGATTTGATCCTTCTCACTTGAGCATCCGTTAGACACTCCATTTTGTAGCTTAGTGGATATACTCTTCTCGAAATAATTTCATTCCATTCGCTCCTCTTCATTCAAAATTGACATACCATCCTAAGTGTCCTTATGCCTTGTAAAACTTATATAACTATGGTTCAACTGGTGTTCCTTCTGTTTATTGAATATGGTTGAATTTTTTTCTCGACCAATTTTTTGGTTCACTGCGCACGACCCGTTGAAGGATAGCTTGTTATAGTGGAGTGGAGTGGAGTGGAGTGGAGGTTGATGTGTGTCTACGATACGTCGAGAGTATAGAGCTGGATATGGTTGGGTTGGAGAGATTATACTAAGAGCACCGTAATGGAGGCTGTGAATTCTTGAGCTGAATTGTGGAAAATCCAATGGGTCGTGGGACTGAAACTGGTTGGCTTGTTTTTTGCAGCTATGGGTCATGGGCAGTAAACAAGTGCTTGGGCAGGAACTAGGATGTTCTTTGTCTTAACTAGTGCTTGCCATTAATATCTAGTGCTGTCTCTTGGCCTTACTTCAAGTTCGAAGACAAGCTGATGTGTGGGTGGTTGGGACGGTCTATCTTCATATCATGCGACCGTATTCTCAGCACGAAAAGAAGTTATGTGTCAAAGCTTACGGTATCTCAACCCCAAAATGCCAATAGTCTTAATATGGAGGTGATATATTCCATGTGAAACTTGTAATGTAAGTGGGATGCTATAACAAGGCTTTCTTTTGTTTACAAACAAGAGATGAACTGAAATCTTCGACGAAAATAGGAGAATTTTGCTACGAACAAATATTGTTTTACTGCGATAAAAGATAGTTGGAAGGCATAAGTGCTAAAGTTGGAAGGCATTTGAACTGGATCTACATCCTATTTATACCTGATACCCTCCGCTCTAAAGAAGCCATAAGAGACTCAAGTCGAAAGGCTCCCAAATCCCGTGTGCTTTAAACATCGAAGCTCGTCAAACCCATCGAACAACCTCCTTGCATCGACAACATCAAGGGCTTAAGACACTGCAAAGAACATAACAAAGCAAAGATATGTATCTCCTAGTACTTTCCATTTTAACACTCCTTGCAAATGCATCTGCTGACTCCTCAAAGAGTACCAAACTGGCATCGCCATCCGCAACCACTACCACCATAGCCAAAGCTGTCACCTCGTCGTTCACTTCGGTATCCCAAAGCTCCTCATCAAGCAAACCAAAAACAACTTCATCTGTTGTAAATCTTTTCAAAATTAACTTATACAGTACGTGGAATGAATCTCCCTATTATAGTGTGGGAGTCAACTTCGGAGATGCCGATGGAAATCAAGGCCAAGAGTTGGAGTTACGTTTGGACTTGATGCAACCAGAATTGTGGGTCATGGATAGTAACGCTTTTTTCAATTGCCTGTACTTGGATGAATGGGTTACCTCGGTTGGTGCTCCTGAAACTGCTACTTCTACATTTGCATCAAGTGGCTCGATCAGTGCCCCTTCCGCTTCTTCCTCTGTCTATTCTAGTTCGTCTGCTGCTAGTGAGATTGATTATTTCATACCATCGTCAGATCTAACTGCCGCAGAAGCTTTGGCAACTGTATGTGCTTGGGGTGGTGTGTATACTTCACTTCCTACTGCGACTTCCGTTGCTGGGGAATTATCGAACCTAGATGGCCAAAATTATTCCATTCCTTATATGAACACTATTAGAGCAAGTGGTAACTTCGTGACCAATAACGTGTCGGTCATAGGATCCGAAGATGAGACTATAAACTTGCCTGGGTTTACATTCGTTAATGCATACAACACAAGTGCTTTCTACGGTAGTCTTGGGTTGGCAGGAAATCCTACAGGCACAGGGTTTTTGTATGCTTTGAGAGATGCAGGGTATATTGAATCAGCAAGTTATTCCCTCTGGTTCAATGGTAGTTGGTTCAACGAGTCTAGTGCAGGTGAACTCATGCCTGGATACATCGATCAAGCTTATTATAAGCCTCCTTTGCTCTCTTTTAAGATGTTACCATACAACTATATCTCATCTGACCCGGTAACAGACACCGATTTCAATTCATGGAATATTTCAATTCCTACTTTACTTATTAACGATTTAGTTGTTGAAAACCCAAAAACTAGTGAATCTTACTCGCTTTTCCTGGCCGGAAGTACCGTTAATGGCTACACATTGTTATCTTCATTACCTGTTTTGTTGGACTCTCGTGCAAGTAACAGTTATCTCCCATTGCAAGTAATAATCAGTTTGGCTCTACAGTTAAATGCATTTTATTTCGACGATATTGGACTTTGGCTCGTTCCCTGTTCCACGCTAATGCTGTCCACATCAACCCTCAACTTCGTGATTGGCGAGTTGACGGTCAAGGTCCTCCTATCCCAATTCATGTCCGTAGCATACTATGGAAACACTACTTTAAAATTTTCCGGCGGCCAAGATGCATGTACTTTAGATTTCTTACCAAGTGAAACAAGTGGATATAATTCATTAGGTCTTTCCTTCCTTTCCAATATTTTCTTGGCTGTTGATAATGAAGGGGGTAATATTGCAGTTGCTGCGCACAACCCAACTCCTCCTGATCAAGAAGAATTACTTTCCGTTTTACCTTCTGACTTCTTGTATGAATTCCCCACCGCAACTAGTACGTACACACACAAGGTTGCAAATGGCTCAAATGTTAATGAAACTTTGTCAAGCACGGTTGCTTTTATCAAGTCCGGAAGTATTCCATTTGCAACAACCGTTAACGTCTCTCACATAGAGACCGTCTCAATAACGGCATCACCAAATTCGAATGTCACAAGTATAACTGTCGATGTGCCACAACGCTTGTACGGAAAGATTAGTGGCGGAGTAGTGGTTACTGCAGTTGTTGGTTCCACCAGTGGTTCCACCAGTGGGTCTTCAGCAAGTGCTGCTAGGGAACGAACCTCAACCGCGGGAGCAGCAGTGCACTACCAAGTACTGCAATACACTGGAAATCTGGCATTGAATTTGGGTTTAGTTTACACAGTGGTTGTGGTAATACTTGGCTTTGCTTTCCTTTAGCTGGACAATGTACGAGAAGCAAGTAAAAAACCGGTAATTAGACATCATTTAGAGTACATACATACTACATTAGTTGTTGTTGTAGGCCTGACCTTGCAATCTTAGTGCCAATTTGACCAAGATTCAAATAAGCATCAGAAATGCGTTGATATAAAGAATATATTAAGCGGCAGAGAGAACTTGCCTGCTGCAAGAAGTCCCAATGAGAGCTATAAATAATAACTTTGGTCAAATATATTTGAAAGCACACGGGTACAACCCCAAGCGATTCCTGTGGTGTTCAAACAGGTTCAAGTATGGACCAATTTTAAGTCAAGTTCAATGTATAGACGAACACATTCCAACTTTATATAAAGTTGGGCTAATCGGAAGCCCTTAATATCTGCCTATGACCTTCCAACTCCACGTCGTCGTCATTATCCAGCAGGATTGCTTCGTTCTCACTATAACGATGCCAGTTATACCATAAAATATCAAGCAACGTAACGGTTAATCCTAAAACATTTACCAACGAAAGCTTATCACCGAATACAATTGTTCCAACTGTGATTGTGAGAAGTTCCTTAAAGATCCCAGCTATACTGAGAGTAATTACCTGGGCAACACTAAGTAATTTGAATTCACATAGTGTCATCATAAATGCAAGAATACCTGGGATGAGCATCAAAAAGAAGGTTCCAGCTATGCCATGGACGTCCCAGATCTCAGACAGAATAAAGTTACTCCATCCTTCGAATACAAGTCCACATAAGAAGAGAGCAACGCACATTGTCGGCAGGATGTAAAAGATCGTGGAGACTGGATTTGGTGTGTGGGGGTTATGTTTAAGTAGAAGCTGAGTGAAAGACCAACGTAACCCTGAAATCA
Source organism: Kodamaea suecica (assembly GCA_030558315.1). Lineage (NCBI taxonomy): Eukaryota > Fungi > Ascomycota > Pichiomycetes > Serinales > Debaryomycetaceae > Kodamaea > Kodamaea suecica. The sequence goes on along the minus strand of JAJMSH010000074.1, from coordinate 45,660 downwards.
AAGATGCTGTAAGAACAAGAATAATTCCAAAGGACTGATTTGAGTCAGACGAGCCATCATTGTCGGAGTTAGGTTTGCTCACCATCATCATAACACCAACGGACATCACAAGGACAATAACCACAAGTCTCCAATTAAACCTTTCCAATTTGAACAAAAGTCCGAAAATGAGTACGAATACTAGAGAAGATGTCTTCAACATCGTGTATAAGGAGAGCGAAACAAACCGGAAGGACACGTTCGACAATCCAATATCTCCACTAGAAGCCAACGCACATGGCAATATGGTACGAACATACTTTATCGGGGAGATTTTGAACACTTCAAAGAAGCTACGTAAGCTTAGGCTTGAACTTGTGTTTTCGTTCACTATTGGACGCAAATGTGGATTGAAATAGAGCACCAGACCACTTAGCAAAACAAGCACAAGTTGGTGAAAGGAGGTCACTAGTATGGGGAACCTAAAATCCAAGCCTGAACCAAACATCCACTTGTTGTAGACCAGGATCAGTAGTGAAAAGATGTACCATCCAATGATATAGGTGATAGTGTGACGGTTCTGTTTTATTGATTGTACTAGGGACATCTTGGGAGTGGAAGCCGTAATAAGGAGTGTGTTTGCCTAAGAATTCCTTTTGAAACTTGGTGATGATATTAGTGGTTTTCAACAAATATGTATTTTATATGAAGTGAATATGTGTTCATAAGGTTTTGGAGCCAGCAGTTGTATTATAAGCAAAGTAAAGCTGATAAAATATTATAGGATGTAACTTGGAGGTTTAATGGTTTGCTCTGGCCACTATTGACGAATTGTAAGGGTTATTGGTATTATAATTGAGTTGCCAGGGTAAATTGGATATTTAGTCAATCGTGGTATGATTATTGAATGCCCTGAAATGAGTGTTGTCCAGTTGATATGAGATGTATGGTAAAATTCAAGTTCAATATTTTGAAGCACTTGTTTCGGGTCACGTAGGCAGAGTATTCAATCGTTCTGTTGTTTATTCTCCAGATGACTTTTAGGTTTCACGTAACTTTTCAATACATAAAGAGCATATGCTTGTTGAAATATTGATTAGCGAAATTAATGATTCATTTCGCGAATTGAATTTGATGCGAATCACGAAGAGACATTGGTCAAGTCCGACTGGGCTCGACATGGTTGTATTTAGTATCGAAAAGTGTCTTGGTTGGATGACTCAACTTGGGTTCTTGTTGTTTGTGAAACTGCTAAATTTAGCATCTAAGCAGGAATGGTTGGAGTTGGCCTAGAAACATGAGCAGGGGAACATAAGGAGGGGAACACTATAGTGGAAGCCAGGTTATTAGATTTTGCCATTATCCAGAGCTTGAAAGAGGAAAAAGTAATCTGTAGTGGTATTGAGTGAATTTAACCAAATCTGCCTACCCTGGGAAAATCAATCCTACTCCTTGTATGAAGCAATTCGTTAGGTACTCCTTTTGAGACACACCTATGATGTTGTTGTTGTTATTGTGCGGCACAGTTGTAGGTGAACTTCAACTATCTCGAATAAATGTAGGTTGACCAATTGAGGTTGCAAATCAGATACTCACCTTGGATTTGGCCAATCGAGATGCATACGTGAATCAAGGTTAAACGTCATTATATGTATGACCCAAATGGTTGTCTCTTTCAAGTGCCTTCTGATCCAGGAGTGCTACTGAGGTTGGGTGCAAAAAAGGTCCAGCCAAAAATGGACTAAAGAAAAGAAACATAAGAGCTTTAAGATAATAGAGAGCCGTACCGCTAATATACTCATGTAGTGACTGTGTGATTAAGCGATAGTGGTCAGTGTTAATGGACGAAGTTAGGTGGGCCAAATGAGTGTTTGGTTTATCTTCCATTAATTAGGGTGTAACCGCAGGTTTGTCTAATCTGTTTTATGAAAGTCTTACTACCACTTAAAGGAAAAGACGCAGTAGCCATACAAGGTTATAGTAATGAAATATCTATAAGCCTTTAACTATTACCCAATCGATGCAACATAGCAACTATAGACATCAATTCCCCTCGAATTTCATATGTGTCCCCAACATTTTCCCCTTTGCATCACTACATTGTCACAGTATAAACTATTGTCCGTATCATGCCTTTGTTGACTCTTACACTACACTGTCGTCGTGTTTTTGTTTTGCGCTTCCGAAAACAACGAGAATGGAACTGAAATAAACCTCCAAACGAGACACCACTACAGTTGATCCAATCAATTACCAGCCGTGGATTGCCTGTGAACCAATTTTGCCACCTAAGACTTTGTACATATGTCTTCACTCTTGGTTTTGCAACGTGAGAATATCCTTTCGCAAATCCGGGCAGTCCAGACTCCAGGTTCTTTGTACTGCTTAGTCCTCGATCAATCAAGCGAAGCGATCATTTACAATGTTCTTCCAAAAGAACAATTACTACGTATCGTTGCATCTGTCGACAGGATAGAAGGCAAAAGGCGCCATATGCCTGCGATGCAAGCAATCTATATAGTCGAAATTACCATTTTCAACCTCCGCTGCATTCTTGCAGACGTCGAGGTTTCTCGTTATCGAGGTGCTACGGGTCTATTTCTACCTTTGCTAGATGACCAAGCTGAGTCTGCATTCTTCTTCAAGTCAACGCATTTCTCAGGAAGTCCAGTCGTTCAGAAGTTTTTCTCCTTTGGTAAGATTGGCTTTGGGTTCTTTGATGCCTGTTTCTTCGGAGTAGAAGAAAGGGTGTTCTTAGTTGATAAAGTCACACCTAATTCGATGCCAATTTATTACAACTCAAACTGTGCGGAATATGTTCTACCACAGATTAGACTAGCTGCAAGAGCGATGGTTGCGTTGATGGTCGTTACTGGAGAGTATCCGTTAGTTCGGTTTTTTAGTGGAGCTGCAGGCAAATCCAACCTCGTACATGCTGCTCACCGTCTTCCAGAGATACTTGCAGATGAGTTTCAACATCAAATTGACAGCTACGCTCGTACTCACCCTGAGTTTCCTCCGCAATCCGACCGTCCACGTTCGCTCTTGCTAATAACTGACAGAACCCTCGACTTGTATGCTCCATTACTACACGAATTTACATATCAAGCAATGTCGATGGACATTGTTCCATCATTAGAACGTGAAGGCGTGTACAGATATCAATCCGAAAACGAACGTGGAGAACTAGCGACAATTGAATCACCAGTTTCCAACGAGAATGACGAGGACTGGGTGGCCTTACGTCATATGCATATTATCGAATCATCTGAACTCATCTCTGCTAAGATCGCAGATTTAATCAAAAATAACCCTTTGATGGTTGATCGTTCGAAAGCTGCTACACTGAGCGACTTGATGTACGTTGTTGCACATTTACAAGGTTTCGATGAAGAGCGTAAGCAGATCACTCTTCATAGAAAGCTTATCGACGAGTGCCTTGATATAAATTCTCTGCGCAAATTGGCAGAGTTTGCAGCTGATTTTGAGCAAACCTGTCCAGCTGGTGGAGTCAGTTTCGAAGGGGTTCGTAATAAGCATTTACACGATGATTTAATAGCATTACTCGCTCGAAGTGACTTGCATGTGAATGATAAAATGCGTCTTGTTCTTGTATATGGGTTGTACAGGGGTGGACTTATAGAATCTGACTTTGTTAAATTGACCAAGTTCATTGGTGTTAACGATAAGCATGTCATTTCATTAGTTTCAAGATGCTTCACAAACCTACATAAAATGGGATTCCCTATGGTTCGTCGGCCAGAGGACCGCCCTCTGCAGAAGCGCATGTTCCATACAATTAACAACGAGGGGACTTATAATACTTCAAGATTTGGACCTGGTGTGAAGCTGGTTTTATCAAGTGCAGCGAAATACCAATTAGACGAAGACGAATTCCCATACCTTCGTGATAAACCTTTGGAGGAAGATTCTCCAGTTGATGGAATGGCAACCCTTATGGGTAATGGCAATATTACTGGATCTTCTCTTCGAAACACTCGCATAAAAGCCCTGTGGGCTTCCACCCTGAGACTCACCCAAAGTTCGGGATCGACACACCTCAAGCAAAGAGTTTTTTGCTATGTTGCTGGTGGAGTAACCTATTCTGAGTTGAAAAGCATTTATGAATTATCTAATTCGCTCAACAAAGAAATGTATATTGGGTCTGAATGCATTATCAAACCTCGTGATTTCTTGATAGGTCTTCAAGGTATGGATGAAGCGAAGACGCCAGCCGACTTAGACTTACATCTTTATGCCCAAGAAAACGCTACTAGAAGTGCACCAGCCCATTTGTTCGAAGGAAGTCCAATTCCAGTTGCAGCTGCGGTTCATCGCCAAGGGCAACAACAAAATCAATATCAGCAACAGCAACAGCAACAGCAACAGCAACAGCAGAAGGGACCCCCACTTTACCAAAGTAGTAGTACCGCATCACCAGCATCCCCAGGATCACCCAAAAAGGACAAGAAAAGACTGAAGTTGAAGTCATTGTTTAAGTAGGAGTAATCGAATCTGTTTAGCTATGATGGATAAGAATAGAATGAATACGACAATTTTAGAGGTTAGCAGTAGTAACTTTTAATCAATACCTTGATTAAATCCGGGCAAGACTTATTACAAGTTTGCAACTGTAAAATGTTGGTTGCAACTTATGGTTGTATACTTGACAGTACTAAGTCCAATACATTATTACCGTCAGCCACGGCCACAACAGAGGGCTGAGATAGTTGCCAGTGGACAACGGTACTTCTGCATGGGTCACATTGAATCAATTCGTGATATCCAGGCGATTTCATTTATCACCTCTGTCCTCCTTCCAATAAGCTGAGCTAAGCATAGAAGAAGTGGTTCGCTTTAAGCACAACTAACACCAAATTCCAGACGACCAAAACCAGACAAGAAAACTTGCCCAATAATCATACCAGCTGTATTCTAACTATAAACTACCTCCGAGCCTCGCCAACGATCCAGAAATATTAGCTTCATACTGAAGGTTTAGTGTACCAGCACAGAATACTGCTATCTAGCCTCACCATCTAATCAATTACAGTGTCTACGCTTCCACACACCGCTCCTTTATCCCTTGTTCCTATCTCTTCCTGCCTATTCGGCCCCTCCATCTCGTCAGACCCAATGTAATGCAGATATAATCTTCAAGCCAGCCCTGCTATTCTTTATCCCATTAGAGCATTATTAGCCTATGCTCTACCCCATGCCCTGCTTGTGATTACTAATTGAGTGAAATTTATGCTGGGGCCCAACCTGTAAACTGGGCTGCAACATCGCGTACGGGCGGCACCGTGAAAAAGATGAACGTGCCTGCAACGTACTTATCTTTCTAAGACACTCTCTTTCTTGCTTATCATTATCATTGAAGAATGGAACATCTAGACTATCTGTATTCGCAGTATGGGTTGAACCTCTGGCCGCATTTGCCGGTGCTCTTCTCGGGCAACCAAGGTGAATTTCAGTTGAACAATCACACCAAAGATAACGGTAGTGGCAACGGAACGTGGAATGGCCATCACAAACTTGGTAAAGCTTGGTTGGCGTGTGCTGCTTCCGATGGATGGGGGCCATTGTCCCCAGAATTCAGTGACTTTTCACCTTGCTTTCTCCAGGGAGCCTTGTTTGGTGTTGCTGCTCTCTTTATGATACTAGGTGGTTCCTATCAAATCCAGCAGTTGAGACAAAGAAAGATAAAGGTTGCCAATAGAATATCATGGCTGTTCTACGCCAAATTGTTACTTGTTGTCATCCAATTGTTCTTCCAATTGTCTTTGAATCATCTTTTTGCTGGCCATGGAATCGTTAAGACCTCTATATTCTTTAACATCTTGGCTACTGTCGTGGCATTTGGTGTGCATTATGTCGAACAGTTCAAAACAACCATTCCAAATGGCATTGTTTTGTTCTATTGGCTTTTCCAGATATTGTTGAACTTGGGTAGAATCCTCAATTTGAGCTTGCGTGGTGATATTGGCTCCCAATTCGCAAATATTGTTATTTTATCGACCATCAACTCGTTTTTCATATTGGTCTTGGAAGCAACATTCCCTCCAACTCCCGTCATCATCAACTTACTGCGTAAGGTCTCTCCGTTAGACTCCGCAAATATTTTCTCCAAAATCACATTCGAATGGATGGGTGCCTTGATGAAGAAAGGGTATGTACAATACTTGACTGAAAAAGACCTCCCACCATTACCTCAAGAATTGAAGGCTTCCGAAACCTCGGACCTTTTCATGCATTACTGGAATGCTCAAGATAAGCAAAAACCCTCTTTACTCTGGGCTTTAGCTAAGGCTTTCGGTGCTTCTTTCGTAACCGGTGGTTTATTCAAGGGTTTACAAGATATATTGGGTTTCGTTCAACCTCAGTTGCTAAAAATGTTAATCAATTTCGTTAACGAATACTCAGAGTCTCGCAAAACTGGTACCGCAATTCCGTTAACCAAGGGTTTAATGATTTCGGGTATGATGTTTGCTGTTTCCTTAACTCAAACTGGTTTCTTACATCAATACTTTCTTAGAGCTTTTGATTTAGGAATGAAGATCAAAGCATCCCTCATCTCTGTTATCTACAACAAAGCATTGGTATTGTCGAACGAATCAAAGCTGGCTTCAAACACAGGGGATATCGTCAATTTGATGTCCGTAGATGTCCAAAGATTACAAGATTTGGTTCAGAATTTACAAATTATTTGGTCGGGTCCTTTCCAAATTATCTTATGCCTTTGCTCTCTTCATGGGTTACTTGGAAATTCTATGTGGGCTGGTGTTGCAATTATGGTTATTATGATTCCATTAAACGGTGTAATTGCCAGAATTCAGAAAAATCTTCAAAAGAAGCAAATGGGCTACAAAGATGAGAGACTGAGATTAATCAGTGAAATTCTAAGTAACATTAAATCTCTCAAGCTTTATGGCTGGGAGAACGCATACTTGGAGAGATTAAACCATGTCAGAAATGATAAGGAATTACGTAACTTGAAGAAAATGGGTGTTTTCAGTGCCTTTTCCATCTCCACATGGAACTTGGCTCCTTTCTTGGTGAGTTGCTCTACCTTCGCTTTGTTTGTTTGGACTGAAAAAGATAGAAGTTTATCGACTGATATTGTTTTCCCTGCCTTGGCTCTTTTCAATTTGTTGTCTTTCCCATTAGCTGTTGTGCCAAATGTAATTACATCTGTCATCGAAGCTCAGGTGGCTGTTACAAGATTAACCAACTTCTTAAATGGAGCTGAATTGCAAGCAGACGCTGTTGTGAAGGCCCCTCGCGCTGAAAAGTTGGGTGATACCGCTGTTTCAATCCAAAATGGTACTTTCTTGTGGTCTAAAGCCAAAGGTGATTCCAACTATAAAGTTGCCTTATCAAGTATTAATTTGGAAGCTGGTAAAGGTGAATTGCACTGTATTGTCGGTAAAGTTGGTTCAGGTAAATCTTCAATTGTGCAAGCTATCTTGGGTGACTTGTATAAATTGGATGGTTCTGTCAAGATTCATGGTAAGGTCGCTTATGTCTCCCAAGTTCCTTGGATTATGAACGGTACTGTTAAAGATAATATTTTGTTTGGTCATAGATATGACCCAGATTTCTATCAGCATGTTCTCAAGGCATGTGCTTTAGCTGTTGATTTGAAGATTTTACCAAAGGGAGACAAGACTGAAGTTGGTGAGAAGGGTATCTCACTTTCAGGTGGGCAAAAGGCAAGATTATCTTTGGCTCGTGCAGTTTATGCTAGAGCCGATGTTTATTTGTTGGATGATCCTTTGAGTGCCGTTGATGAACATGTAGGTAGACATTTGATTGACCATGTTTTGGGTCCTAATGGTTTACTCAAAACTAAGTGTAAGATATTAGCGACAAACAACATTAAGGTTTTGAATATTGCTCATACTGTACATATGGTTAGTGATGGTAGGTTGATTGAACAAGCTACTCCTGATGATATTATGAAGCTGGACAACTCTAAATTACGCCAGTTGATTGTCGAATTCGGTACAAAAGAAAGAACTCCTACTCCTAACCCAGGAGGTGAATCAAAGGCTGAAACTACTGCTCTCGACAAAGCCGATAGTGCTGATTTGGAAAACTTGTCTTCTGAGTCTGAGTATGATGTTGCTTCTGTATCTTCTCTAGTCTCAGATGAAGAGCGTGATGTAGATGAACTGGAAGAAGAAGAAGACGAAGATGCCAAAATCAGAAAGGAACACTTGGAGCAGGGTAAAGTTAAATGGGATGTTTACAAGGAATATGCCAAGGCATGTAACCCATACTCCGTCTTTATCTTCCTTTCATTTACCGTTCTTTCAAATATCATCAATGTTATGTCCAACGTCTGGTTGAAACATTGGTCAGAAGTTAACACTAAGTACGGATACAATCCTGATATTTCAAAGTACTTGGGTATCTATTTCTTATTAGGTATTGGCTACGCTGCTGCTACTTTACTTCAAGTGAGTTTCATGTGGATTTATTGTTCTATCAATGGTTCGAAGTTATTGCATAACTCTATGGCAGTGTCCGTATTGAGAGCTCCAATGTCCTTTTTTGAAACAACTCCAATTGGTAGAATCTTGAATAGATTCTCGAACGATATCTACAAGATAGATGAAATTTTAGGTAGGGTTTTCGGTATGTTTTTCAGTAACTCTAGTCGTGTTGTATTCACAATTTGTGTTATTTGCTTCTCGACTTGGCAGTTCATCTTTATCATCGGTCCATTAGCGATTTTATACGTCTACTACCAACAATACTACATGAGAACTTCCAGAGAATTGAGAAGATTGGACTCCGTTTCGAGATCCCCTATCTTTGCCAATTTCCAGGAGAGTTTGAATGGTGTTTCTGTTATCAGAGCTTATGGTCAAGAAGAAAGATTTAAAAACATGAATGAATCTAGAGTTGACAGAAATATGAGTGCCTATCACCCAGCTATCAATGCGAACAGATGGCTAGCTGTAAGATTGGAATTCTTAGGATCAATTATTATTTTGGCATCTGCCTCCCTTTCAATTTTGACCTTAAGCTCGGGCCGTCACAGTGCTGGTTTGGTTGGTTTATCCGTTTCATATGCATTGCAAACAACTCAGAGTTTAAACTGGATTGTTAGAATGACTGTTGAAGTTGAAACAAATATTGTTTCTGTTGAACGTATTTTGGAATACTCAAGATTAACTTCTGAAGCACCAGAAATTATTGAAGATAATAGACCTGCAAAGGATTGGCCACAACATGGTGCCATCCAGTTTAAGAACTACTCTGCAAAATATAGACCAGAATTAGATTTGGTCTTAAAGAACATTAATTTGGACATCAAACCACAAGAAAAGATTGGTATTGTTGGTAGAACAGGTGCTGGAAAGTCTTCAATCACTTTATCATTATTCAGAATCATAGAAGGATTCGGCGGAAATATTGATATTGATGGTCTTGACACTTCGAAGATTGGTCTTTCAGATTTGAGACATAAGTTGTCTATCATCCCACAAGATTCACAAGTTTTACAAGGTACTATCAAGTCTAATTTGGACCCAACAGATGTCTATACTGATGAACAAATCTGGAGGGCATTGGAGTTATCTCACTTGAAGGAACATGTTTTGAAGATGTTTGAACTGAGAGATATGGAGAAGGAAGATGAAGCGTCTATAACATCTGCTTTGGAAGTCAAGGTCAACGAGAGTGGGTCTAATTTGTCCATTGGTCAAAGACAATTGATGTGTTTGGGTAGAGTATTATTGAAATTAGGAGACTCAAACGTGTTGGTTTTGGATGAAGCAACTGCTGCTGTCGATGTTGAGACAGACAAGATATTACAAGAGACTATTAGAACTGAATTCAAAAACAAAACTATTATCACCATCGCACACAGATTAAACACCATTTTAGATTCAGACAGAATTATTGTTTTGGATCAGGGTGAAGTGGCCGAGTTTGATACACCTGCCAACTTGTTGAAGAAGAAAGACTCATTGTTCTACTCTTTGTGTGAACAAGGTGGTTTCATTGATGAATCCGTTTAATGCAACTTTAGAGAATCTTGCGAGAATTGTTAGTGGGGAGACTTAGAGACCAACCCCTACTAGCAAGTTCAGGTATTTCGATTCATATTTATTAGTTTATGTACAATAAAAATATCAAATTAAGTAGTGTGGTAGTTTATGCCTTTTAAATTCACCGAGTGTTCGCCAGGAGGGAAATTTATGATTTAGTTAGTATTCAAGTTGAGTCTATTATTTTATTAACATATTTAGCTAATGATCGCTTCTCTTCCTTAATGTATTGATGTAGTACAACGGGTAGAATTCACTTCTTGAATCAACATCACAAGCATTTTGCTTTGTTATCGTGCTGGTCACGGAAGATTCTTCTAATGAAAGGATATCACCATCAAACTTATAGAATTGTAACAACTCTGAGTCAGTCTCGTCATCAACAGATGCAATTATTCTTTTGTTATTTATGTCCAAGCACACACTTACCAAAGGTTTTGAAGTGCTAAGAGTTTGCAAATGTGTTACCGAACAATCTTGTTTGACCTCAAATACAGCAAGCGAGCTCGAGTTTTCGCAGCCAACTACCAACAAGTTCTTGTTATCCGTTTTCAAAGTCAAAATGGTATTTACAGATATTTCCTTTAATGACTTCTCGTTTCTGAAACGAGCAGGTGGGAGGTGTTCTTCACCCAAGTATTCTTCTAAGTATGGTCTTAATTCTAATTTTCTCAAGAGTTTATCGTCAAACCATTTCCACAAACACAAGTAATCATCACCTCCTCCACTGATCAACAACGAATCATCGAACTCGGGTATGCACATTGTGGATACAAATTCATGGTGGCCAAATAACAAATTCTTTATGACGTATGCTTTAGGGTAATTAGTAACCCTAATATGCTCATCTCTATCTCCAGTCAAAACAAATTTCTTACCTTTGTAGGTAGTTATTAAAACGTCACTTAACATGGAAACATGCCCCAAAATAGGGACTAAATCCTTTTCTTCAACAGCCTGTTCCCCATCAATTTTAATGGAGTAGACATCCCCAAACTTGTCAGCTACTATGAGGTTCAAGTCTTCATCAATGGAAACAGCGCATGGTCTCTTGGGAAAGATTTGACGTTTGATAAGCCTAAGGCAGTTATCAGTATTTGCAAAGTCAATTTCAAAGATAACTGCAGCTTTATCACTGTCTGTGGTACCCACGAGATACTTTTCATCCTTGGATAAGACCAAAGATCTTATGTAATTGTATATTGGAGGGGCCCCAGGACCAGGAATTGCAATCTTAGGTGCCACTGCCTTTGCCTTATTATTCTTCAATTTCTTGATTTGTCTGGCGGACTTGCCTTCTGTAGCTTCGGCTTCATTTGTACCTTTATCGGGATCTTCACCTACCTCTTTTGCTTCAGCCTCTTCCTTGGCTTCAATTTCTTGTTTGGCAAGCAATTTCTTCAAGAGTTCATCTTGTTGTTTCTTCAACGGAGTGAATATATCCACCGTATCTTCCCACGAGCCAGCAATGCTTCCTTTGGACAAATCAAAAACTTGCAAATGGTTTTTGACGGAGGCAAACAAATGCTTTCCGCTACGGTCAACCGTTATAATCTGATAAGGGTGTTTCATTGTTGGTATCAATTGAATCGTGGGGAGTTGATGAAACTTTTTAAAAAATTTGGGCATCTCAAATCGGTTTCCTTATTTACTTACGTAAGCCTTTAATGTTGCAGAGCATGAGGAAGACAAAGAGGTGTTTAGGCACACATGCCCACTTGGATAGTGTGAAGTACTTAAAGTTATCTTGCTTATAATCTTTGTAATGTGGTATTATGTTTTATCAGTAATTATAAATCTAATATGGGTCAGCAATACCACACTGGTGTTATGTCTTCAGTTAATGGCTGCAAATTGAAGATTGGCTGCAAAATGATAAAACTGACCAGGCCAGCGAAAGCACTAAATGCTTTTTCACCACAACAAGTTCAGGTGCTTCGTATGTATATAATCAGTGTCTCTTTCGCTCATTTATGTTTCTATTACTAAAAGAATATCTGCCTTTGCGGTTCGGAGAAACTCATGTACAAATCGTGTTGATCCAAGCACATTCAGAATACCTGATTTCTTCAACTTCAACGTCTTCACAAACCTAGATTGGTACAAATAAACGCCTAAATGCTCAATTGCCCTTTTACTTTTCAGCCGAATAGACGGCATTAACCCGAATCATTTCCCACATCTTATACGATTACAGGGTTAGTGTTTATCACATAAAGTGAAATTATTTTCATTATGAATATTTACCATGTGCTACTCAGCAAATATAACTACTGAATTCACTTCCTTTTGAATCCCCAGCCTGCGGTCCAACTAGACAACTTATTTGAGGGTGGCTGTAACTCCTTTTCATTAACATGTTCAAATTCTTCTCCTAGGGTGTCTTGAGTAGAACCATCAGATGTTGTTGTAGGGCTTTTTACACTTGTATGAGCAGTGGAAACAGCAGTGTCATCGTCAGATGGTATGTACTTTTGTGCCTTCGAAGTCGTATCTTCAGGGGAACCATTGTTGGTTGCATCAGCTTCCGCCGCAGTGTCTGCCAGTTTGAACTTGAAACTGCTGAAAAAATTGGAAATGTTCTTGTATGCTTGGCTAGTGTCGCTTATGTCAACACCCAAATGTTTAGGGTCTATGAAGTTGAATATGAATTCGTCCGCCATTGCATTCCAGATTTTGAAGTTGTTGGAGAGTTTCCACGTTTCCACAAACTTCTTATTAAATAGTGAAAGGTCACCTATTCCATATGGTAAGGAAGTGTTGGCTGTGTGCTGGGTGTGGGTATTTGCTATAGCATCTACTGCTGAACTTTGCGGATCAAATCCGGGAGGTGATTGCTTGAAAGTTTCAACGTATTGTGAAAATCTCACAGTGGCGACCAATGAGCTTAAGTAATCTTCAAATTGGTAACGTATGTAATCATCATTCCCTATGAATTCATCCTTGCGGCCATCTATCATGTTGTGTATTAAGTTGTTGATGAATTTCTTGTCACAATGACTGAGGCTTAATTCTTCGGGTTTCCCTCCGTTGGGGTAAGTGAGTTCACAAGTGTCCAAGTTCACAATCAAATCTATCTTGTAGTTTTGAGCTTGGTTGAGGAATAATAAGTTGGAACAACCAATCATAAAACATTCAACTGACAACTCATCCAACTGCTGCAAAGGCAAATAAGGATTCCAAAAAGCGTTCTTGGTATTGAAGATCTGTAATGGTAAACCGAAGAAACGTAACATTGACTTACGGTTTGTTGTGTTCAATGAATTAGGTTTAACCAAAGGACCGTTCGTTTCAATATAATCCAGCAAAGGGCACCCTGAGTTGTCCAAATTGTTGATCAAATTTGGGAATAGGCTGATTAAGTTGTTTTGGAATTGTGTAAGCATCTCCAAATTGTTATTTGAAAAGATAATGATCTTTTTGTGTAGGAGAAGACACTTGAATATGCGAAGGAAATCAAGCTTGAACTTGAGAATAGATTGCTTTAAGTTCAAGTTAACAAAATATTCTTCTTCCAATTCGTTATCCTTGAAGTTTTCTATCTTTAGATTATCTGAAAGAGAACCATTTACCTTGGCTGAAGCTGCGGCAACCGAAGATGAAGAAAATGAATCCAAGGTACCAACTGTAGAATTGTCCAACTTGAAGTTGGTGTTCAAATTGTCAAACAAGTTATCCAAAACCTCGAAATTCTGCAAGTCATCTTGTTGAAAATAACTCTTTGTAATGATTGATAACTTTTCTTTAATTTTGGTGAATATCGGCTGTTTTCGAGCAATAATCACAATAGCTTTTTGTACAATGGACCTTGTAATCTCTTGGCTCCTGTCTCTCTCTTCCTGAGAGAGTTCACTTGTTTTTACCTGCCTAACACACGAACATCCAAATAAGGTCTTGAGATCTCTTGGATCACCTTTGAAGGAATTCAAATCTTTTAAATCGTCTATGGACAGTTTCAATTTGAAATCATAAACCAAGTTGAAATTGGAAAAGGTTTCCTCAAAAAGATGAGATCCGTCAGGTAAGGCTTGGAAAGGCAAGTTCTGGAATAACAGTTCGCTATATTGAGGGTGATAATTTGATTTCCACCATTGTACTTCAGGACCTCTTTGATGGTGGAAGTCAACAAGGCACATTGCAAATATCATATCTCCATCAACATCATCAACGGATCCATTTTTATGCAGACTCAGGAGTAGGAACAGATTCTCTCTAATATTTTCCTGTTGTGGAGGCAAATTCTTAATCTGTATCGATCTTCGTTTATGTGAATTATTGATTGGTTTCTTCGTAGCTGAATTTGATGATGAGCTTGTAGTTTGGATTGGATTCTGGTTCGAAGTCGGAGTTGAGTTTTGATTTGTGGATTGATTGTTTAGATTCAAACTGGCCAAGTTTGAAATTACTTCTGAGTTAGTGCTACTAAGATCAGAATAGGAATCGTTTCTACCTGTAGAAAGTGCAACTGAAGCTCTACTGTCTCTTCTCCCATTGGACCCCAAGCGGATTGGACGGCATTGAAATTCCTCAGTCGTCGGCGACTTGACCGACTGTTTTGATTGTCCTAATAATGAGCGACCAAAGGAAACAACCGACGAAGGTGGAGAGGTCAAGGCGATTCCGATCGAGTTTGTAGTGGGTTGAATTGAAGCAGCAGAGACGTTCATTGATTGGCGTCTCCCTTCTTTTCTTTTCATGAGTCTGATGGGCTTGAGATCATCGCCTGTCAAGGTTGAATAGGCATTGGCGGAGTTTGTTGAGATGCCACTGGTGCTGCTAGCAACACTGGAAATACTCGATATTCTTTTCACTTTGACATCTCGAGCACCACCGTGGACACCAACGTTTTCCATGATAGGTCCGCCAGTAGCACTAGTGCCAACAAGAGTGGTGTCGACGTTTCCTTCGCTGCTGGGAGACGATGTATGTGAGGTGGTTGCAGATGAGTTGGCGGACGTAGAAGACGCTCCCGACTCATCAAGCCATGGGCTCACCTCGGACACAGGGGTTTTTACACCGCCGTCGTCCGTTGTCTCAGCCACGAGTACCTGTAATCCTTCCATGAGGGTGTCTTTACCAAGGGCCTATACGATGAAGAAGAGTCTTAGATCACTCGAAACCAGGAGCTTTTTCGAATGCGTTTAAAAGTTTAATGTTGGGGTGGGCATATAATTGGTGATACAAAAGAGAAACAATCGAGTCTCAATCATGGGCCTGGTATGTACGGATTGTATGGAGAGGTGAACAATAACGATGCGAAACATTGGGGAGGGAATGGTGAGGAGGATTGAGCTGCGAATGAGGTATGGGTTGGTACAGTTTGGTACAGTTTGCGGTTTGTCGATCACGTTGACAGGAAAATTACGTGGTGTTGGCTCAGGTTTTCAGTGCTAGAGTTTGTGCTGCGCTGAGCTCGTGCTGCTCGTGCTGCTCGTGCTGCTCGTGCTAGTGTTGGCATATTTGTGCTCAGTCTCAGTGTTTGTGCTAAACCTTCTGCTCAGTAGACGAGTATGCTAGTGTTGGCAAGAGAAGGGTGACGCCAGAGAATTTGTTTAGAGTTGCGATGAGGTTATGAGAGGGAAGGGGTTTAAGGTTGAAGGGTGGTTGTTGGTAATTGCTATGTTGTAAATATGTAGGAGTTTGCATTTACAACTACAAAATGTGTAGGCGTATTGCTTCGTCGAGTTGATGACGATGGGTGTTGGGATTTCAACTCATTGACATTTCAACTCATTGCTATCTCGTGGGATCATGAGTCTCTGGATATGGGCGATCTATATTAATAAACAAACGAACCGTCTTGTAATTGCAGGGCCAGGCTTCCACTCTATTCCAGCTACAAGAGTACAATAATACACTTCTTCACTTTTCAATAGCAATCACCAAAAAAGATTACCTACAACTTGTTCTGTCAAATCTTGGCTCACCTCTCGAAATGGCTCGGATTTGGTGATCTAGACTCTTTGTTCGAAGTCCATGGGCATGGCAGCATCTTGACAAATCAATTGGTGGCTGCAAAAATGCCCAAATGGGTCTGGAAGTGCACTGGAAAATAGTGGGGGTAGTGTGCTCTTTGTAATCAAGAGATAGGGCTCTTTATAATATGGAAGAGCTGTGTCATCACTCGCCGTGTTAGTCGTGCGCTGCGTATTCTTACACCCGTGTCCATCTGGATCTCTTTGTCTTGTTCTAATTGTGCTGAAGATGTACCTTCGATAAGCACCAGGGTGGACCGGAGAACTCCAATTTACCATCACTTTCACCACCACCAACCCCCAATACCCCCTTCTTACACAACCTCCTGATTAACAATTTCTTACTCCCTAACACAACAAACAGCTAAACAGCCCCAAAAACTATACCTATCCAACAAACAGCTCAACAGCCCCAAAAACTTTACCTATCCAACAAATCCCAGCTGAACCACTTAATTAGCGAAAAATTGGAACCACCACTAAATCCAGGCCCTCTCACTAAAATGTCATCAACGTTCGCCCAAAACGTCTATCTCTCACCATCTCACCAAAAATCTCTCACCAATTAATCATCAATGGGTGCGCGTTCTCTCCCTAATTTATCCAAACCTCGCCCCAATTAATCATCACCTCTCCCTAAATCCTTGCATACACCCTTTTTTGATCAGCAATTTCCCCCTAATCCACATCCACTATTGCAAATCTCTCACCGAATTAGCACGCACAAAATATCCCCTACTCGTTCATTGCTCTCCAAATGGCCCCTATAAGCTCGAGTATATAAACCATCCAGTATTTCCCCAATTGCTGCTATTCCAATTACACCAATAAAATACTTAATAATGTCTTTGAAAGTAGGTGATACATTCCCAGAGGGAATTGAGTTCCAATATATCCCAGTTGATTTGTCCACCCTTGGTGAAGCCAGTGCCTTGGCTTGTTCCGTTCCTCTTCCTTTGAAGTTGGACAATGTGTTAGGTAAATTATCCACTGATGGGAAGCTCTTGATTGTTTCGGTTCCTGGTGCATTCACCCCAACCTGTACTGAATCCCACATTCCCCCATACTTGACACTGGAACATTTGGTCCAATTGCTGAAGGATAAGAAGATTGAGACCATCCTTATCATCAGTGCTAACGATGCTTTCGTTTTGAACGCATGGGGTAAATTGCTCTTGCAAGACTCCGATGTCGTTGGGGCTGAGAGTTCCTCTGAATTCCCAAAGATTATCTTCGCTAGTGATCCTTTAGCCAAATTCAGTGACGCTCATGGTTTATCCATTGATGCTGGTGCTTTAGGCTTGAGATCTGCAAGATATGCCTTGGTTGTTGACTCTAACAAAAAGGTTAAGTATTCTGGTTTGGAGATTGAGAAGGGCGTCAACTTCAGTGGCTTCCCTGCAATTGTTGAAGCCAAATTGTAAGTCAGCTTGCCTACGATGGTTTGAATACGATAGTTTTATGAATATCTTGAATGAATATCTTGAATGAATATCTTGAATGAATATCTTGAATGAATATCTTGAATGAATATCTTGAATGAATATCTTGAATGAATATCTTGAATGAATATCTTTATGAAATTTCGATGAATTGGAATGTAGCGATTTGAAAGAAGTAAGAAAGTCGTACTGAGTAGCAGAGTACAAGAAGCTACAAGTAAGACCGACGAATTGGAAATTTGGGTCCTTCGGAATGTCAGGGTTCTTCTTTGGGACTCAGGGTCTTCCAACATGAAAGGATCGATATAATGCTCATCAAAGATGAAAGGCATAGTTCAAGGATCTCAACTACGTTGGAACGCTTAATGAGACAACTCGCATGGCACGACCACCTACAGTGTTCACCACCATACGCAAATGACACCACCGTACAATTTTTGATTCCCATGAATTACTACCCCAATCAGCTACCCCCATCTACGATTCCCTTACATTTTCTCAATTGAAGCTCAATTACTTTTATTAACTTTCATACCTAAGTTGTCTTCGATACTAACATCAAAACTTGAGCACTTACAAAGCTCCAGAAGCAGTAATGGTGATTCTGGCAGAAGTAGCACCAGAACCAGAACCGAATCCTTCAACCTTCTTGACAATGTCGTAACCTTCAACAACTTCACCGAAGACAACGTGCTTACCGTCTAACCAAGAACAAGCAACGGTGGTAATGAAGAATTGAGAACCGTTGGTGTTTGGACCAGCATTGGCCATGGACAACAAACCTGGCTTGGTGTGCTTTCTGACGAAGTTTTCGTCAGCAAATTTTTCACCGTAGATGGACTTACCACCGGTACCATTACCTCTGGTGAAGTCACCACCTTGTAACATGAATTGAGGAATAACTCTGTGGAAAGAAGAACCGGCGTAACCGAATCCCTTTTCACCAGTACATAAAGCTCTGAAGTTTTCAGTGGTCTTTGGGACAACGTCATCGTATAATTGGAAGACAACTCTTCCTAAAGGTGAGCCATTGGCGGCGATATCGAAGTAAACTTTGGTCATCGTGTGTTTATTTTACTGGAGGATTAAGAACAGCAGGAGGAGAAGAAGAAGATGGTATTTATTTATATAAAAATTGAAGGGGTGGGACAATGAGTTGCTGGAAGAAAAAAAAGTCCAAAATTAAACGTTTTCGACCATATATGCGCAGCATAGTAAGCAGAGTAGGGCAATGAAGTTGGAGCAAATGAGCATCTAGAACGTCTGACGTAATCTGGCTGGAACAAGTAGAGGGTTGTGCTCGAATGTTCGATATAGGTGCAGGTCGGTGAGGGGCGCTGACGGACGACACTTTGGATGGTATGTTAGTTACACTGAGTGGCTTATTGTTGTATTGGTGCGTGCACTGAGTGATTTCGTAGTACTAAAGGAACTGCTGTAGTATTTGATACTATTGAAGTTAGGGTAGTGCGAACAAGGGTCGAGGAAAGCGCACAGGTTGAATAAGAATATGGTGCTCTAGGGGTTCACCATGTCTCTTTTGGTAAAGACGATGGCTGGTCGAGGTGAACTCATAGGCGAATTTCTCCGCAGTGAAAAATTTAGCCTAATTGGGAAGATAGGATAAAAGTCAATATGGATGGGAGGTGCTATTGGATGGAGAGCAGTAGGATTAGGAGCCAATTAAGATATTGGAAAGAGCACGGTGACTGTCTCATGTGTATACCCAAACTTCATCTTGGTGGCCCTTATAATCAAGATCATCACTATGACCAGAATCATCCCAATTGGCTCATTTGGCGTCCATAGTATGTCCAATGATCGTCAGCTCTCATGGTTCGAGATAAATTGCGCTTTCTCTTTCATGGAAAATTCTATGCTTTGTATGCAGATCTAATGACTTCTGGCACAGGGGCCCACTGAGATGGAGGTTAAAATGATGAAATGGAGATACTGAAGAAGCCCTTATGTTTGAATCGGTTGTCTTGTTGGTTTTTGTTTCGTTTATGGGGGCAAATACGATGTAAAATACGACTTTGCAAAAAATAAGGCAGAATATTAGTAATTTTTAAGTGAATTAAAAGAACTAGTTTGAGAGGAAAGTCAGTGTCCCAATTCAAAAAGTACAATCTTCTTATCAACACGATAATGTAGTAGAGGAGTTTGTAAACGGTACTGCTAATCATTAGAAAACCACTCTCGACGGTTGCACTCTTGTTAAGTCGAATTTTTGATACTTTTAGCAGTATGTGTTAGGGGCACACTTACCATAGTGCTCATATTCCAGCATGCTAACCAGTAGTGACCACCTAATATTACTTGCTACAAGAGTATTGGAATCAAATGTTGCCAATTCAACTTGATGCCTGTATTTGGAACATTGGTGTACATCTTTTGAGCTATGAACAAGCTTTTTATAGTTGACTTTCTCTGGCTCGTTTGTCGTATTCGAATTCCATACTGGCTACCAACTAACATAGAAACTCCAAAAGTACCCCCCTTGAAGAACAAATAGTCATTCATTGCTTTAGCCCTAGTGAGGAATCCTTTTCTCTTCGGCGTTTCAATGTACTAACCCTATAAGAGGCTGCAGTTGTCGTGGGTAGAGGTGTGAATTGACATTGGTCACTCTGATTACCCTCCAGATTATTCCTCTTTATAATCAACCCTCCCAAGCTGTTCTCCTTGCTAGGAATGCAACCACACCTCACCTTATCTGTGAAACCCCCGCAACTAACCACCTCAGTGTGGTTTCTAGGACTAGTACCGATTGTAAACTGTGACAAGTGTAGATCACACAAGAAAGGTGCTCTTGTATGCACGGCTTTGTCAGGAGAAGACGATACTGGTGGATGTCTGGGTTTTATAAGTCAATGCAGGCAGATCATCTGCAAAAGAGAAGACGTGGATTGGAATTCATTTATAAGAAAAGATCCTCTCTTGACATATGGAAACCATTTGGCACTTTTGCAGAGATGCTCAATCGTTGGAGTAACTCTAGAAGTCATTAGGTGTATGAAACGCATATGTCCGAGCACTTACAGCCACAGGAAGTATGTCGACCATAAATGATCTAGTGTATTACCCACAACTTTTCCATAACTGGCATACTTCTCAAGATGCTAGGTGTATGTACGTATTACGGTGTAGAATGAAGCATACCCACAAAGCACAGTTAATGCATTGTATAACCAACTCACCCCTTAGACCCTCCAACCACCAATTCCCACTGGCCAACGCCAACGATCAAAGTATCGAAATCTGAAAGTCTTCTCCCTTACCTCCTTCCCCTTGTACCTCTCTCTCGTTCACCATCGCACAAGCTTGGAGCTCACAGCTCGATTTGCCTGCTAACACCGACATCCTAATTTCGCAACACTGGAGATATAGGCTGCAAAAAAAAAGAAACAAACACAATCATCTCTCTCAAGCATTGCCTAAAATGGTACGAGCCACAATGAATTAACGTCTAATAAATGGACAATGAAGTAATTTAACAGAAGCCCCCAAACTGACATCCAAACTGACATCCAAACTGACACCCAAACTGACATCCAAACTGACATCCAAACTGACATCCAAACTGACATCTAAGCTGACATCCAAGCTGACATCCAAACTGACGTCCCAAACCAACCCCTTCCCGTATTCCACTGCTTCCCCAGCAATGCTTCAAGCCCTCTTCTCACATCCCATACTTTTCCTCTCGACCACAATCGCCCTCCTAACCGTCCCACGTTCCCATTAGAAGTGGGTATTTATCTGCCACGGTTAACCCCCACCAAATCAGCACTTATCCAGTCGCGTGCGGTGCCACAAGTGCGTTTTCAGATTCTAAATTGCATTGTTTGCTGCAGCTGCCCATGTGTCTCATGCGTTTCGCCAGTGTTGCAGGGCCAATATCGTAGCACACGTTTTGCCAGTATGGGCCAGGTATATAAGGGATGGGTTAGCATCGCTTTGTGAATCGACAAAGATTAAGCTTGCTTCAAGTGCTGATACCGTTAAGTAGTACTTTGCCTCAGATGCTACTGAAACCTATTGAGAGGCAGCCGATCTCGGTGGTGCCCTCAAACGACCTCATCAAGTACATTGACTACACTTCCAAGGTCTTGCACAACCCCATAATCACATGTGGTGGTTTGTTGGCATGCTATGTATACTTTGGCATATATGCCAACGTGGATAGAATCAATCCCCTAGACTGCTGGATGGACATGGTTTCCCTTTGCATAAACGCGGTTTTCATCGCAAGGTTCCAATGCCTCTACAAATTCCCAGTGTGGATGGAGACGATGCTCTTCTTGCTCCAGAATTGCGCTTGTTTCAACTTGTTGTTCAACTCGAAAAACTCTCTTATTTATAACGATCTGTTGTCGTTTTGCTTCAGAGCTTGCTTGTTGTTGCAAGTGGCGTTCCCATACCTTTTGCTAGTTGTCAATTTGTTTGAATACACTTCATTCCTGCTGCTCTTGTTCAACTGCAATAACAACTACTTGCCCATCTTCGTCAGCCACTCCTTTGTCTACATCAACTATTTACCAATGGAACCAAACCACACCATGGTCACCGTCTTCAAGTTCAGCCAGTACTCCGTCAAGTTCTTCCTCATCTACCAGTATTTTATGCATGAAATTGCTCTGATTGTGTTCAGTGAAGATGAATTTAAAGACTACACTGAATTTTACAGAGAATCAGGAATATATAATAAAACAGATTCCTGGTGGGAATATAGGAACGAATGCATGCTTGGTGTATGTGTTGTGGGTATCTTGTTCAATATTTGCATATTAGGAGCTCAATAGATGGCTTCACGCGAGATATTACTTCATCTCGAACTGACAGTATTTCATATCATATGAGGTTTATGATTTTTCTGTTCGATAAACAGGACTTCATAGCTTCTCTTCAACACTTGCGGGCAAGCGTTCCAGTACCTGGCTATACCGAGAGTTGTGTTTAATTTGTACAAATAAAATAATTTAATAATGAATAATCGTAGTGGCTGTTTGCAATTGATGTCGATTACTCCAGTACTGCCTGTTACCCTTCAATATACAAGATAAGTGGCTGAGACGATACATGCATCAGCTTTAATTACAAAAGTTGTGACAGTATTAACTTATTTAACATTCACATATGTACAGTTCCCAACAATCCCCTAATTCGAGTAATCAGCAAATGCGCAGTTGTGGTAATTTATAAGGCCAGTCGATAATAGAGTTCCGCCGGCATCTGATCTTGAAACTCCGTTGTCATCCATTCCAGAATATCCTTCAGTGTCTGAATCCAGTAAGCCTTCAAATTCAAAGCTGTTATCTTCTGAATTGAAAGCATTCTCATCCTCCGAACTGTATCCCTCATCGTCCTCAAGCTCTATGTCGTCTTCATCGTCAGCATATAGAGCTCCTTGCGCAGTACCTGGCTGTTCATTCGTTTCTATATCGCCATCCAGATCATTCAGCAGGTCAACGACCTCATCGTCGTTGTCTAGGTGCCTCCTCTTATTGCTTGCTTCCACCGAAGGCAGATTACTGCCTCTAGGCTTAACACGGGCCAAGTACTTCCTCTTTATGTTTTCATAAGATTCGCGTTTCCGATCCATCTTGTAATTATACCATTCCTTATATCTTCGTTCAGCAATCTTATCTTCCTTCCACATGTCGACTATTTCAGACGCCTCATCTGGACTGTAAACACGATCAATAACCCTCTCTGGGGTCTCATCCTTTAAGTATGCCATAAGACCATGTTCGTAACTGCGCAGTTCTGTTCTATCAGAGCCTTCCAAAGTCATGGTCTCCAAATCAGCCAACTCTTCCATAACTTCCTCGAAGTCAGTCTGATCTTCTAAGTGGGATTCAACTTGTGGCTGTGACATTAAGGCTTCAATTCGGATTATCCCTTTTGATTTAGCACTATTATGTTCTGATTTGTCAACATCCTCTTCATTTTGTTCATCCTCTGGACTAGTAAGAAATGGGTTGTCAGGGAGAACCATTGGTCCAAATTGTTCAATCGAAATTGGGTTCTTTTTAGATACCCATGGGTACCTGTTTACTTTCAAATGAACGTGGTCTGTCATATAAATCTTGACCTCATCTGGACTCATCAAGCGACCATTTGTAAGGTCATCGAGAACATATACTCCTAGGCGCAGTGAAATCTCACTCCAGTATTTGTTCCAATTGAATATTTCAACGTCCTTGAAGTGCAAATGTCTTATCGATTCATCGATATCTAACTTAGAGATTTGCAACTGGCCAGATGGTTGTATCATCTTTCGTTCAATAGCACCTAAGAGTATCTTGCTTATGATGTTCTTAATCAACTCTTCGAGAAAAACAAGTGACTTTAGTTCAAATTTGGGAAGGAAACGAGGTACTCGAGCACCATCCTCAACTATATTCTGTTGAGCATAAATATCGTTGATCAATTCTTGGAGCTTTTCTACATTCAATAAGTTTACCTGTTGATTTTCAACGTACTCTGTCCACGGTTTGTTGAAATGTCTTTGCTGGTCATGCAGTCTTGCTCTCTCCTTCATTGTAATCAATTCACTCTGCTCATCTTCAAGCTTGACAAACCCTTCACTCATTTCATAGGCAATAGGCAATTCCGAGTATTTTAGAAGGTTTTTACGGAACTTTGGTAATTTGATAACTCTCTTCGCTCCATCCTTACGGTACTTGTACTTGAAATTTTTGTTCTGAGAAACACCAAACTTCTTTCGTTGTAGCTCCTTTTTTAGAACTTGATAGTAGTGTAAGATCTCCGCTTCACTTTTCTTTCCGTCGAAGAATTCGTAGATCAAGTTGATGCGGTGTATCAGGAAAAGCGAAAGGGCACGGAAGAAACGTTCTTTATCGAGCTCAGACCATAGACAACCAGCCACTGACGAATAGCTACCATAATGCGCCTCTCCATCTTTGGTAAGTACGCATGGTTTGAATCCTGCTCGGGGGTTGTAGTAAGAAGTTGTTGTGACATCATGATTGTTGAGGGTCTCAAGGACGAATCTATTGTAGAAGTTCACGTAGTTTATATTTCCTCTGAAAGTTCGTTTGTTACGCAGACCCTTCGGTAGGAGATTTCCTTGCGGTCTTATTTCGTGTGTCAGTGGTATCATGGGTTGGGGAACTGCCTCATCACTTGGAGGACTCAAGTCAGGCAGTATTGTAGATTCTGCGTGTGTGTCTTCCTGAGACTTCAGAGCAACGAAATCTTGCGAAAAACCACTGAGTACACCCCCTATAGGAATATGACCACTGGAAAGTGTCTTATATTGGGCAGCTGTAAGACTTCTCCCAGAAACTCGTAGTAGTGTCTGCCCTGAGTGATCTTCGAGCTCATCGTGTCCATCTCTACCCTCAATTGCAGGATTTTCAACCGGATCTCTCGCATCGACCTCAATCTTCACCCTCGCCTCGCCATCATGCGTAGAGGTGCCTTCCTCTTTCATCGACATAGCTACCTTGATCGCTGATGTACTGCTTTAAAATTTAATCGCTTTCAGATTCACTTCATCTCATGCTGCATGTTGGTGGTATATACAGGAACTGTCATAGCCAGTGAAGCAGTGGAGGAGTGAAGGAGTGGAGCAGCAGGGATGAAGAGTGATGAGGTGGGTAGTGCAGCTGGCGGGGAATTCAGAGGCACAGTGGTATAGTAATCTATAGCATATGCCACGACATTAGAAGACCCTTGGATAATAAGCAGGTATACACCAAGATTCTTCTCATAATATTACATTAACTATACATTAACTATACATTAACTATACATGAACTATACATTAACTATACATGAACTATACATTAACTATACAGCCGAAATGAGACGTAAGTTGGCTGTTTAGCATTTATTGGCATTGCAAATTGAAAGTAAAGTATATGATACGGGATCAAGAGCTACTTCAGTAAACTTTGGTGTCCTCCAGGCATTCCCTAACAACTGCTATAAATACTCCTCTTAATGCTGTCATATTGAAAATCCCTTCAACTTGTTTATAACCCCTTCATTGTTGCTTGGAATTACCTTTGAGTTGTCCTTTTGTAATTTATCATGATCTTGTTCCTCGTCATCTGTATCTACCCATTCACTCTCGCTTTCTTCCCTGACCTGTAGTATGCCCGGGAGAAATTGCTTTGGGACATCAAGTTTATCATCATAATCGTCGTCGTCTTGTGCCTCGTCTTCCTCATCTCCAAAAATATCAACATACTCTTCTGGAACAAGCCCATTTTCTCCGGTCTCCGGGTCTTCGGCCACTAGCCAACCCTGTCCATGTCGATACGATATCCATATAAGCTGGCCTTCGTAAAGAGCCACTTCATTGTCATTTTCCGGGGAAAAGTCAAAGAGTGCTCTTGCTTTACGGTTAATTTCGTCACTGGTGTGTTCCCCTTTATCGATGCTCTTGTCCTTCTTCTTCCCGATCAGCTTGGAGGGACTCTCTCGTATAGTTTCCTCTCGAGCATTAACAGGAGACATGTACGGATTGTATTTGAATTGTTGCTGATAAAATCGGTAGTTTTCGTCCTGCTCGCCATATTCATCGTACTCTTCATTGTCTTCATCTTCTTCATCTTCTTCTTCGCCAGTGAATACGTTTATGCCATCATAGAGTAGTGGTTTGGGGAAGGTTCCGGTGTGAAATGGATGATCTACTGAATAACCATAATCTCTAATGGATGTTGAGATTGGATAAACGGAATATAAGGTAATTGTGGGGATAGTGGGTATTTCCAAGGTCGCTTCGTTGGTGTTGTTGTTCTGCTTGGGATTACTATGTTCATCAGTTTCCACCTTGGCATTGTTCTGGGCTTCATACTTAACCTCTTTGGAATTCACCTCTACTGGCTTGGGATCATTCATTCTCCCCAGTGTTTCTGGTAACGACATCTTATGCTGTCCTTTTTGCTTCAGTTATTCACTTTTTGAGTTATTTTCTTCGAGGTTTGTATAATTTGCTCCTTTAAAATCTTCCCTAGTTATATTCTCTGTATTTGGGCTCTTAAAACACAATACCCTGCTCTGTTCGTTTACTGTTTTAACCTATGCTGATTCTACTTTAATTTTTTTTACCCTTGTTTTTTCAGCTACTGAATGCGATCGATATGTCGCCATTAGTTCGTGGTGAGGATGTGGTGGAGCCAGTGAAGAGAGAGCCAGTGAAGAGAGAGCTCGTGTAAGAGAGAGCTAGTGGAAGAGAAAGCTAGTGGAAGAGAGAGCTAGTGGAAGAGAAAGCTAGTGGAAGAGAGAGCTAGTGGAATAAGGTGGTTATAATAATGAGGTGGGATGAGGTAAATACAATAACGGATATGGGTCTCTTCTTTCCAGAACAATGAATGTTTCAATAGGAGGGATGCCTTATATCTGTGTGCATTAGCCCTGAAAATTGATGTTTGTCGAAGCCAAGAACAACAACAATACGTATTTGGTCGCAAAGAAGTACGCTCAGGGGTCCATCTTGACGAGTTATCTCCGTTGCCTCTGTAGTTCACTGCCTTCCTTGGATATAGACTTTCTGGCAAAGGCACATCTCAACGATGTATTGACAGGTTAAGAGTCAATGTATTATCGCTTGAGCATCAAAAGTACCACTAACCTTCAACTAGAACTGGTGACGGCCAACCGAGCTCCTCACAGTCACCATTTCATCCATCTCACATGAACAGATATTGCCAGCTAATGCTGACTATTGAATTTGTATCTGGAACGATCAACTCACTTCCACTTACAATCACCACCATCATTACCAACGCCAGCTCCCATCGCGGCGCACAAAAAAAATATTCTCGAAATCTCCAACACTCTTCAACATCCAACCAACCATGGATCCTTGTGAAGAACAGGCTCAAGAACTTGAGGTCTTGCAATCCATATTTCCCGACGAACTCAAGTTAAGAAGCCCAACTCATTATGCGGTGAAAATCAAATTAGATACCCCAAGTACAAAGAGACACACCATTGCCTTGATGGTGAAGTACCCAAGTAATTATCCAGAAGTCATACCTGAGTTGGATGTGGATTATGCAAGTACTATAATATATAAATTCCATGAGGAAGGTGACGAAGAAGTCGGTGATTTTGAGGACGATTCTGAATCGGATGGTGAATATTCAGATGATGACATCGAAGATGAAGAACCCGAAGAAAGAGCAGCGAAAGAAGCAATGCATTTATCTGAATATATCGACTTTGATTCCAATGACTTTGCTCTATTACGTCAAAAAGTTCTTGATGAAGCCGAAATAAGTATTGGAATGCCAATGGTTTACTCGTTGGTAGATCAATTGAAAGAGGATGCTGAAGGGTTGTTCCAGAAAATATTAGACAAAAGACAGAAGGAATGGGATGAGAAAGTTGCATTGAGAGAAGCAGCAGAACAGGAGAAGTTCAAGGGAACCCCTGTTACAAAAGAGTCGTTTGCACAATGGAGAGAAGGTTTCCGTAAGGAGATGCGGACCGACGAGTACTTCCAGGAGAAGTTTGAACAGATGCATTTGGGTAAATTGACAGGAAGGCAAATCTTCGAGCAGGGGTTAGCTGAGGAGGTCGATGCTTAATTGGAAACTTTTAATCAACGCAGCTATTCTTAGTGAGATGGTCTTAAGAGCATTGGGTAATGGTTCAGCTTCAATCGATCATACATAATACCACGATTTCGGGTTGATTTGACTAAAAGGGATTTATAATTGTATCAGCAATAATTGACGTTCTGAAAGACTAACGTCAAGAGAGAGCTTACAGCTTAATATATCGTAGTTTGTAGTGAAGCCAGAGGTAATAGGTTTGAAACCTGGAGATGGAAGGAAATATGAAGCTTTGAGGTGCTGAGGTTTCGAGTTTCGGAGAATGTCTAGTGAGTAAGTGGTCCACGGGAAGTTGTTGAGGTGAGTGAATGGTATTTAAAAAGATAACTGATTGCTGAAGAGTAGTCAAAACTCAACCCTCTAGTGTGAGTATCTTGAAGCCTCCAATAATGACTGGAATAGAGCAATACAATTAAACACTGTCCAGTGCAAGCATGCACTGGTTTTACTCCTCTCTACTGCTATCCTCCCGAGCTGCATTGCCGATATATAGCCAGCTAAATGAATACACCTAAACAAATCAAAATGGCAACGAAGTCACCATCTTATCATCTACAACTACCAAACGTTTGGGTGCAAAAAACCCTCCAAATGAAACAATAATCTCCCTCAAACTCCTTCACCAATCATTCAACCGGCGGTACAGCTTCGCCCTGCCTCTCAGCCCCAACACCTAACCATAGATGTTATCACACAAGAAGTGCCTCTTGAACAGACGGAGTAGCCGTAATAAACTCCTGCGTTGCAGTAGAATCAATTGGAATAAGCTTTCATTGCTGTGCATGCTTTGTCCCAAGCCCTTTTTCTGCGGCACGACTATCACAAGCCCGTTATTACTCCTATCTAAGGCAACTTCGACGTTCATCTCCTTTCCGGATCTCGTCTGCTACGGCCAGTTCCATCTGGCACAGCCATTTCACCTCCTATCAACGCAACTTCTATTGAGAACCTCACTCAACGAACACACAAAAAAGCGATGAAGATCTGCAACTGCTGTTCGGTTGCCAAACCCTGGTAGTACAATAGCAGTTATGGGCATTTGTCCTATTCTCATTATTCCCTTTGAGTCATCGTTCTGGGGTGTAGCGATGGTCATGACACGGACGTTTCCAATAATGAGTGTCAGTACATATGAGAGAAGAGAAGAGGTGTAAAGCACATTGTTAATGCACGTTGGGCATTGCGAGCTTGAGCTGATTAGGTTGTCTTACATTCAGTACTACAATGATGGGCTAGAGAGGTGGTTCGATGTGCCCCACGTTTGGACAAAGATGGATTGTGGAGAGATCGGGGCCGATCCGAAGATTCTGTCAGTGAGGAGGTGGTAGCGGTCTCTGGTCAAGAAATCTCTCGACAGCAGTGCCATGGGACTCAATGGACGAAAGGTCAATTGAGACTGTGCTAGTCCAACAGGTGAACTGGAGTGTCCCTCTTGTTGCGATGCCAGCCCGTTTAGGGAGTCAAGACGAGCAATTATCAAATCTCATCTGGGGTGGCTCCAACATTGTGGTGCCCAACGGATCGGCAACCCTTGGCCACCTCCAAAAGACGTTTCCGTAGCACTCAACTTCGCCGAGATTCGAATATGTCGGAAGTACCTTGGCAATGCTTACTACTCATGCAAGACCCGGACTGAAAGCACGAAATTCCGACCTACGGTGCCGTCTACGCTATCACGAGTCTACGCTATCACGAGTCTGCTATATCACGAGCATGCCCGGAGACTTCTAGTGAATTCCCTAACATCTAGATTATCTACTCTCTAGATCAAACACCACCCTCTGTTTACTTCTACTTCTACTTCTACTTCTTCTACAGTCAATTCATTAATGGATATTTATTCGTGTTCGTCTATAAATCATGGGAAAGTCATAAAGGCTGTAAGAGTAATATGATTGCAGCCATAAGCTGAGATTCTTCACAGCACAAGCTAAAAGATATGCTCCATAGAGTAAATCGCGTTGTGTCTCATATGACTGTGGTTATCAAGAGACGCATTAGAAGGTTGAAATAGACTGGCAATTCTTGGTTCTGAGTTCTTGTCCTTAGAGGCATGCGCTTTGCTCTGATGTCTTACTGGACTAGTCGTGTATGTCTCTAGTATCATGTCCTCTTCATCGTCTGTTGACAGTGATGTGCGGCATAACTCAGGCATTGATTCTGTATCTCCCAAATCTTGTTCTTCTTCCTCCCCATCTTCCATTATAGCAGAAAGATTCATAGCAGGCAATTGCTTGTAAGAAGGAACTGTGACTATTCCAATTTTATGAACCAATGGATACTCGACCTCATCGTCCGAGTCCGAATAGTAGTAATCATCATCTTCGTGTTCACTGTCGCTTTCGTATTCAATCTCGAACTCGCTGTCATCGTCATCGCTGTCCAGATCCGAGTCCAGGTCCACTTCGTATTCGGTGACAGAGGTCTTGTGTGAGACGTCGAATGAGACGTGTTGTTCTTGGGGGATTGGTTGTAACAGTAAGCTAACAAGCATCTTCTTTTCCCTGGCTGCGCTGGTTCTCTTCTGTGTTTCTAGGTCGATGTGATCCATGAGGTTGTCTAACATGTTAGCCTGGACGACCAAGCTTCTCAAGCTGGCTTTAGGGTTGGCGGCTTCCCTGGTGAGCTTCGACCTCACCTTGGTTGCAAGGACATAAGATTCCGATAATGTGTACATTGTGAGATAGTTATTAGTGTGGGGTGTGTCAATGTATTGTAGCTAGTCAATTGGGTCAGTTTGGTACTGAAAAGGTATTCGAGGATGATAACTGTTCTCTTACATCGCCTCTATCAGCGGAGATCAGTCGCTATATATACATCCCAGATACTTGCCTCTGAGCAATGCACTTTTGAGTCGTTAGTCATCTAAGTTTGTAATCATATTTTCCGCATTTTTCACTATCAATTTTGTGGAGTTAACACAACGGGTAAGTCTTAAATCCGTTTCCGATTTTCATCACCGAGAAAGCAGTTTCAGGGACATGGCGGTGAGAGAAATATCACAGCAAGGGTAGCCGTTAAAGCCCCTCGCATGGTCATCGGCGATGATTGAAGGTTCCGAGAAGTGTTTGGGGAGTGTTGAGGGATTGTTGAGGGAGTGTTTGGGGAGTGTTGAGGGATTGTTGAGGGATTGTCGAGGGAGTGTTGAGGGAGTGTTGAGGGCCTGCCTGTTGCTGTTACTGTTGCTGCACTTGTTGGCATGGTGCTGCCGCTTGTTCAGACTGCTCTGACTCAGCCGGGTATTACTAATTTTTATTTGTAATATGGTGGGTAATCGCGGCCTTTATTTCTGTTGTGTACTACTTTTTTTATTAATAATGCGCGTGTGAGTACGAGGTGCGTGTAGTGACAAGGGACGAAACACTTAGTCAGTTGGTAGTTATCTGTTGGTAGTTATTCTGTTGGTAGTTATCTGTTCGTAGTTATCTGTTGGTAGTTATCTGTTGGTAGTTGTCTGTTGGTAGATGGCAGGTGTTGGCAGGTGTTGGCAGTTGTTGGTGGATCTTGTTGATGCATCTTGTGGATAGATCTTTCTTGGCTGCTAGCTTTTCTTCACACGTCTCTCTTGGATTAAGTAAGCTTCTCCGATATGCACGGTGGATAGCCTAAACAAGACAAGAGGCTTCGGGAACCTTCTTGAGTGAAGACAGCACTTGCTACGGCCTCATAAAAGCTAGCGACTCTCCAGGAATGGGACTCCACCGTTGACTCCACCGTAATCGCCATTTCCTCTCACCTCCCACCTTCTCACCCCCCACCTTCTCACCTCCCACCATCCCATCAATCCTCTCCATTCCTTGTCTTTCTCATATCTACACGCATCTATTTAGCTCACCCCCACCGCACAGACACTTTTTTTGAAGTCGGGTTTTGTGACACATTCATACCGTCCGAAACGGCAGGAGATGAGTTCGTCTGGGAATAAGAATAAATCGCTCACCATGGCTGCTCGGAGTTGTAACGAAATAAGAGATTAAGCAGATATTGGGCACCGTTCTAGAAGTCTCAGTTCTTGTGTTTGTTCTTGTGTTTGTTCTTGTGTTCATTCTTGTGTTCATTCTTCGTTTCCGGACGTCTTCAAATCTCGAGAAAAGCTCTGGCCCATCGCCGACCACCCAATTCCACCTTGCAGTGCCCCAACAAGCATTCCTTGCCCCAAGCATTCCTTGCCCCAAAAATCTTCCAAGTACCCCTAATCAACTTTCACCATTAACCTTTCAAAATCCAGCTGCGTTGGCTGCATTCCTCACACTACACCAACCGGACATTTGCTCTCCAGTAGAATGCCCGTACCACATAGAATGTCGGAACTTGGCCGATTTCTCCTTTTAACTGCGGCTTTTAAGCCATGGTACGTGAACCATGGCACTTTGCCGTCGTCCGTTGACTTGCCACAATGTCTCTAGCGTACTAAAGCAGTAGATTATGTCAGACTTTAACACCGCAGGGAGATCTTCGTGGAATCATCTCGTAAATCGGTTGACTTCCGATGTTGGAGCGGTTGTAAACGATTATGTAATCGTATACCGTTTTGGGCCGCTTAACTGTGGCTTTGGAAGGTCTGGATGGTGCTTTTGGTAGATGAGTGTGTAGAGATGCTGCTCCTGCTGCTACCAAACTCTTCCTAGTTTCACTGCTCCATGCCACGATCACTGTCCTCCTCTTGTATCGTCCCACCATCACCGATCATCGTCTCCGAACCCGCTTCAAATGCTTTTGCACCATGTTGTATGCAACTTCACCACCACAGATCTATCAATGAACATGATAAACCTACACGAAATTCGAATGGTCCAGAATCTAAAGTCTTTGCTAAATATAGAAGTACCAACTCTTCCAAGATCTTTACTTGCCATCCCACTCTCTTGAAACATCTGATAAATCTATTTCCTTTTCCGTATTGCTTTCGAACAACAATCGATTCACAAGAAGGGTTTCAGAATCACTCAATGCAAGCTTCTTACTCCATGTACACTTCAAACCCCAGCAGGAGCATGTTCGGACGGCAGCCGATAGTATGTTTCCGAGCAGGAACGGCTTCGATAATCGGGGAAGCGTGGAAAGCAATTCTCGACTCCATATCGGATCTTGCGGACGGAACTAGAGTGGATAAAAGTGTCTGTCTACTTGTTCCTGACTGGGGTTTCGTCTGAGTTCTCCCGATGGCAATCACAGGGAGAGCCATGGATTGAGCGGATGGGTGTGGGAGCCTGTGAGCGCCCGTAGTGGCGTGAGAGCTTGTAGCCTGTGAGTGCCCGTAGTGGCGTGAGAGCTTGTAGCCTCTGAGCCCGTGAGAACTGTAAATACATATTGGAACAGAATGCATGAGACAACCAAAGACCAAAAGAGTAAGGTGCAAGAGGTATAAAAGCCGATGGTCACATTTCCACTATTTCGACGGTTCTTGAATGATTGATTGATCATGCTATTGTTAACACCTTCCCGAGATTTTGATGTTATCCCTGATCCGTGCTTGCGGGCTTATCCTTAATAACTATGTAGGCATGTATTGCTTGCAGGGCCAAATCCTTGAAGTTATCCTGCTTATTTCTCTTTCCATATACCTGAGCTTGGATTGAAATTGGAGTGGAGGTGGAATAGACTTTGGTAAATGATTCAATGCATCTCCTTTTAATCCACCAGGAACCTGACGATGGTGTACCAGTGTTCATCCATATCTACTACTCCAAGTTTTCTTGTGGCTGCAAAATCTTGAATTTGAAGTCTGTACGGGAGGCACCCATAACTAGCATTAAAGCCAGACATACCTTAGTTAACATCCTTCACTATCGAATTGGAACCTAGATGATATTGGATAAGCTGCTGTAACTGTACGACCGTTCACTCGTCAATCATGGTAGTGATAGTATTCGCAATGGAATGCATGAGCTGGAGAACATGTTCTGAGAAACAGAATTAGGCTCACTTGCTAGAGATAGACGTAACAGTATTGGATGCAAGGAAAAGAGAGAGGATTGTTCTAAATTAGACTGAAGAGTGTCCTTATTTATTACTACTGAAGTATCTATTGCTTAAGGAATAGGTGATTATGGTGTCAATGGATTGGTTACAAGATCGATTACTAGAGTGCTTAGAGTACTACAGAAATGCATTATCAGTGGGGTGGCAGATAACAGCTCATGTGCAATGTCGGCCAATGTCAGCCAATGTCCCTTGTCCCTTGGGAGGGATATTCAAATATGCTCCCAACTGACTTCCTTAGCTGGAAGTTCATGAACAGCACTGTATTCCCAATGCAAAAGTGCATTTCAAACTGCTTGAAATAACTACAAACTGTAACTACACTACAAGCTGACCAGCACCCAATTACTGCAAATTTATACGTTGTACAAGGCCACTCCATTGAATTAACCTCGTACCATACATCTCCCTTGCAAAGGTAGGGTCACCATGCTCTTTATCCAGTTAATAGTCATCAAGTTCTTACCCCAGAACTCGAATGACCTGAGCACTAAAACTCTCAGCAACTGCAAGCCTCTTCAACTTGATACTAACATATCCCTCTATTACGAAATTCCAATTGACTCTTTTATATGTATTAATTTACTATAATATGTTTAATCGAACAAACCCATTCCCATGTCATCATCGGAAGATTCAGCTTCAGCTTCAGCTTCTTCTTCAACAACTTCAGCAGAAGCAGATGAACCGGCAGCTGGGGCAGCACCAGAAGATGGGGCAGCGGCGGCCAAGGAGAACAATAATTCCTTCAAGTCCTTGCCTTCTAAAGCCTTAGCGTAAACATCGGCCCAGACGGATTCGACAGAGGCACCAGCAGCCTTGGTGATGGCCAACAAGTTGTCGGAGGTGATGGCAAGTTCAGCGTCAGCTAAGATCAAAGCAGCGTAGGAAACGGAAGCTTCAGTAGACATTTTGTGTATATGGTTTTTCTAGTCTATGGAAGTGGAATGGTGGATATTTTAAGTGCACGAATCGACTTGGTGAAAAGTTTTTGGAATCGCTTCAATATCGAAATGGGTGTGTGCACGTTTTTGTTGTGTAAATGTTCAAGCCCTATAGCACGTGACTGTGACTATCGCTATCACTATGTAGGTTGGTTGGAGGTGGCATTGAAGTAGTGGTGGGAGAATTGCGGAAGTGGTCGTTGGAGGAGAATGGAAGGGGTTGAAAACTGGTGCTACATTTAGGTCTGAGAATGCTGCAAAGATTATTGCTTTGAAATAAGTCTAATGATGGTAGTGTAAATGTGCTTCTTGAAGTAAGGCATGATAATATTGGGTGCTAATGAAATAACTATCTTTCTCTACGTAAGACCTCTTTGAAAGTGGTACCGGACCGAAGCACAACGCTGATTAAGTCTAGTGTTGTGTTTCACAGACAATAATTGGGGGTTCCATCGTCCGTTACTCGTGTTGCACGTTGGCAACTTCATATGCTGCCCTATTTTTTGCAGTCGAATTACCGCATTGGATCACGTTCAAATAGCAGTTGTGCTTGAACAAGAGGAAGAGCTGTGTATAGGTGACGAAACCTAAGGTCCTTTTTGTATCTATTAGTGAAAAGGGTTGCTAGATCTTGTGGTCAAGGTGGTCGCATTAGTCCGCTATTTCATTGAAACTTCGTCCCCTAGTATGACCATACAGACTCGACTGACCATTAAGTGAGGTTGAAGATTGAAGAAATCACTGTCAATTACTTCTCAACACCAGTAACAGATAACTAAAAGCGATACATATGGAAATTTGTTTACGCCCTCTTGGACACGCTAAAAAGACCATTCATTTCAACATCATATGGAGTAGACTATTATCATCAACTTTACAACCCTGGTCGCCCATATCGGCACTATAGCTACAACAATATCAACGGCACTGTTTCTCATTTTATTTACATCGTAGTTTCAAGTACACCGAACTATACACAAGATATTATAAACCAATGGTTCACGATTAGTTCTCAATGAACTTCTTAACAGTAGTCAACCACTTTCTGTATTCACCTTCTTCCTTGTGTTCAGAAGCAAACACAATGAATTCAAGCAATTCCTCGTTGAATCCTCTTTCTTGCAAGTAAGTTTCGAATTCCAATTGCAAAGACTCATCCAAGTTCATGAACTCTGGGCCTTGGTAGGTGACATCGTCGTAATATACACCCTTGTTTGCGAATTCCTTGACGTATTTTGGAACGTTTTCAACAGGGGTGATAGATGAAATAACGAAGGCATCGCTGAAGTTTTGCAACGACAATTCAAACAATAAACCTGTTTGGTTCTTGCTTTCAATGACGGCGTAGATGTTGCTGAAACCAGAACCCAAGTCAGATTCTTCTTCTTCAACAGCTTCAACGTCTTCTTCAGCAAAATCCTGGTCTTGCTGGGCAGCATTGCTGACCTTTTCCACGTCAAAGAAGATTCTAACGATTTCACCGTTATCCAAGGTCTTGGTCAACTGGACAATGGCCGAATTGTCTTCTTGGGTCAACTCGAACTTGGTCTTTGCAATGAAGTCATTAATTTCCTTATCACCTTCTTTCAAGTCGATGGTTTTGACTACTTCGAGTTCTTCATTGAGAACACGGAGCAATTTGTCATTATTGATGGCGTATGAGACTGGGGTGTATGAGAAGCTTCTGGCAGCAACGACTCTTGGGAGAGTGCGAAGAGCAGATCTCTTGACTGCGGCGATGGCAGACGAGCGTAATGATGAGGCTAATAATCTGGAAGACATGTTGACGTAGCTTGTGGAGTGGTTCTTAAGGGTATTGGAAGATGAGCCTAATTTTTGAAGAAAAATTTGGACTTTATGGGTGGAGTTATTTGTGTGGGGCACGCACCGGGTCCACTATGGCAATGGGGTGGTGGTGGTGGTGGATGTGTTGAAGGGGGCAGAAGTGCTCAACGGATCTAGAGGTCGTATCAACGGTGCAAAGGGTGGATTTCTACTTAATTAATCATGGTGCTTTTCGATAACTTGTCCACAACGTTGAAACTGGAAGTCTATTTGACTTATTCATATGCTTTGGCACACTGATTTGAAGGACTACTCTACGAAAGCGTAGAATCACCCAA
Organism: Kodamaea suecica; assembly: GCA_030558315.1. NCBI lineage: Eukaryota > Fungi > Ascomycota > Pichiomycetes > Serinales > Debaryomycetaceae > Kodamaea > Kodamaea suecica. The sequence continues at coordinate 8,556 of JAJMSH010000074.1, read as the reverse complement.
AAGTGTCATGATAAAGTCCAGCCTGGCACTATGAATGCAACACGAGAGATTTGAGCTCAAAAAACTGTAAACATTAGCTGGAACGATATGTCTGTGACTCTCTGATTCTCTGACTCAGAATCATTGGGTAAGTCAAAGTACAACTAACAAAACACTATTGTCCTAACAATGTATGTTTTTTCCTCACACGTTAATCAACTTCGATTAATACGAGCTGGACATTCAAACCAAACATCAAACAACTCTAGTAATTACTTATTACCCATTCCTTGAGGTTGTATTGCTACTCACTTCCTCTAACCACGACAATGGCTGCAAAAAATCAAAATGTCAAACAAAAAGTTCAAAAAGGCAACAATAACAACCTCGACAATAACAACCTCGACAATAACAACCTCGACAATAACAACCTCAACAATAACAAACTCAACAATAACAAACTCAACAATAACAACTTCAACAAGAACAGATCCCAGCAATGAGATCTAAAACTACACCTTACCATCACTGTTGCCATCTTTTAACAATCCTACAACAATCCTACAACAAACTAAGTGATCTGCGTATATTATAACTACAGAAAATAATACAATTATGAGGAAGTGGTTCCATTGGAGTTTATGATATTAGTGATTATGCAAATCAAGTGTTGTTGGATCATAGGCGATCATGAGTTTGTGGGAATGAACTTGAACTAGAGTGGAAAAACGTAATCTCGACAATCTGAAATAATCGTAAGTAGAATCAAGCATTCATAAAGGTCGACGAAAATAAAGGTACACTTCGAATAATGGAAATGAACGAGTAATGTACAGTGGTCAATGATAACCTCGAGAACAAGTAACGGGGGATAAAAACAATAACAAAGTGGATGAAAGTATGGAGTTACTCTAATGACTCAAAGTATTCTTGGACAAATGCTGAGCTTCTTCTATACCTTCTCTCTTGATACTTCTCGAAAATGGCCTTGTGGTGGCTTTCTGCATGGTGACAGTTCTTCAACAAAACCTCTGCCAAGGGTTTTAATTGAGCTTCGGTGTATCCGGAATAGAATACATGCAATTCTGTCCATTCGCCCTTATTCAAGATGTTTCGAGACAAGTAGTGTGCTCCAGCAGCTAACCAACTAGGCTGGGAGGCAACAAATCTGGAGTCCATTATGGTGATTTCTAAAAAGTACTTGGCCAATGTTCTCGTTTCATAATCATAATCATCAGCCTTAGAAGTTCTTCTCAAGAAAGACATTGGACCTGGCCAACCCATGTCGAACTCCAATACGTCGATCATGAATCTTTCAGCCTTCAAGAAATCATCGATTGAATAAGCGTTATCAGCCATATAGGCGACTTCTTGAACAGTTGGGCAGTTGATTTCCTCATACTTGGCAGCTATAAAAAGCGCAACTGCTCCAACTAATTGGAAACGAGACAAAGAAACTTTCCTTCTCGAAAGGAATCTGTCGATATAGTTGACTGTGAGAAAGAGGGTTTCTGGTAATAAATTGAAACGAGAGTGTACTTGAACAACCCAATCAATAAGAACTGCACGCATTTCCCATTTGAGTTCATCTTGGTTGTCCATGTAGTTTGGGTCTGGTATTAATCTATTTTCCAATTCATGTAGGTAATTAAAAATTTCTGGGGCATATTCTGCAACCATCGTAACGTCAAATGTATCTTCATCGTCTTGGTCTAAAGTATCCCGGGAATACTTCTTTATCACCATTTGTAATTCATTGAAGATGGATTTCGACCAAATTGGTTCCATTGGTTGATGAAGTTTATGTTGTATTTGTTGAGATACCCTTGTGTCCTGTTGAAAATGATCTTCTTCTACTTCATCATCTTCATCTTCTTCGAATTCGTCATAATCTTCTTGATTGATTTGTGGTTTGGTGTCTGCAAGGACTACTACTTGCTTTGTAGGCAACCTGTCGAAATGCTTTTCAATCACGGCATAACCTGCGTGGTGTTTCTGATAAGCATTTTCTTTATCTTCACTCATGTTTTCAGCATCAACAAATTCTTCATCAGCATCATCGAACCTTTGGTTATCAATGGCAATATCTATTTCATCTTCAGTATCGCTATCCAGTCTAGATTGCAAGATCTTGTCCAATCTTGGCTTCTTGAACTGGTGCTGGTACTGCTGTTTGTATATTTGAATTTTGGAGTTATTTGATGTGACGATGTTGGCGATGTTGTGATGCCCAGTAGACTGCTTTAAGGAGGTCTTTGAAGGAACTGTTTCGTTCTCCAATTGCGTTAAATCGGCCAAGACTTCTCTGGAATGCTGAGAGGCGGCTTTGACGGCATTCACCGTTGAAGACGCAAGTGCAAGGGCATTGTTCTTCTTGACTAGTTTCAGTCTATTCTCGTCGTTGGCGGGAGCATTAACTTTCATATTGTGCGAAGACATTTTTATTGAAATGGAATGTGGTCGATGGGAGGGGTGTAAGTGTATCCCAGGTGTTGACTCTGGTGATATTGTAATGTTTATGGGGTTTGTTTGTACACAATTTAGTATTGGGGCCAAATTGATGCAAAAGTATGCTGTGCGGAAAAAGGTAACGAATGTATAGGTGAGTTGTTAGAGGGATGGAGACTTCGTCTTAGATCAATGTAGTTGAAACTTGACTGTAGTGACTTGGATCGTTTGCTTGTGCGGCGTCAGGCGAGCGTGGTAGTCGTGAAGTCGGTGTGGTCCTAAGTGTAAAAGGTAGATACGTAAATAGGCAATGGCTATAATGTGGTGAAAACTAGCGAAAAGTGTAGTCTAGTGTTCTATGGGGAATTAGCAATTCAATAGTAGTGATGATCCTTATGTACTTGTAAAATTAAGACAGTGATCGATCTGTTTATGGAATTGTTTGAAGAGGTTTCAAAATGGCATAAAATGGGGAGGGTTTCTGACTTCGGTTGAAGGTGGCTCGAGTGTTTTACGAGTGAGTCGTGCAATGAAGGTATTGACTAGATCAAAGGTTGAGTTATTGACTAGATCAAGGATGAATGATTGACTAGACAAATGGTTGGGTGGCTGACTATATCAGAGGAGTGATCTTGTAGCTGTGTAGTTGAAGGGTTTGTTTGGGTCCAAGACTCTCGCTGAATCTCTCTCTAAATCTCTTTCTCTTGATCCCTGGGCTGGGCTCGGGACTGTGTTAGAACGAATGTACAAGTTGGCAAGAGAAGAGAGCAGCGACAAAACGAGATGGCCGTTATCTCTGTGGGTGGTTTGGTTGGATAGCAAGTGCTTTGACTTAGTAATGTCTTCCAAGTGTTAAAAGCGACACTAATTTCTAATATCAGTGAAATAGTGCAACGCATACGTTGAAATTGTGCGACTGGATGCAGGATATGGTTTGAAGGTTAAAAGTTTGCGTGAGTGTTTGCGATTGTTTGCGATTGTTTGCGTTGGCGGGGGTAGCTGAGGATAAAGAAGAGGGAAAGGGACACTGTGCTGTCATGTGTGTATGTACTACTGTTGAAATGCTGTTTATTATCTCTTGTTCTTTAGTTCACTCTCTCTTCACTTGCCTCCTTAGTTGTCTTACTTGCCTCCTTTATTCGCCCTCTCTTCGCTCTTGCACTCATCTCTTGCCCGTCTCAGCTCTCTTCATACTCCCTCTGTGTGCGTAACAGAACTCCTGTCAAGAAGACGATCAAACATTACGCGTTTGTTTACCCGATTTTTGTGTACATGTTTATGTGCGTCTCACAAGGGGCGATCGCGAAAAGCACAACAACATGCGCTGCTGCTGCTGCGCTAGAAGAGTAATCGAGCTTGCAGCATCGAATGATTACAATTATGCCAAATGACTACAACCGTGCCAGTGACCTTGGGCTATGGTACTGATATGACTAGGAGATAGGGAAAGGATGTAGGAAGCACTTAAGAGTGTGTGAAATCGGATTGAGAAATGGGGCGAATGCAGTGTATAGAACGGTGTTTATATAAGCTTCGTGATTGCAGTTGTTCTATGGAATAATTGCAGCTGTTCAGTGGAATGTTGCGTTTACATGAAATCGGGAAGCCTTCCGTAGAAAGCAAGTTATGAGGTGCAGCGATGGTACGGCGTTATGAATGCGTGTGTGTTCGAGGGCTTTGGTGTTGGTTACGTTCCAGCAGGCTTGCCAATGGCACCAAATTAATGGTTGCAAATATCCAAACCCTTTGAAGAACTGTCATGGCAGCAAGATGGCTACGAAACAGTTACAACCTCAGCATTGTTCTTCTTTTCTAGATACACGGTGATATAATGCCTTTATCTTCGCTGCCATACCCATATACTATTTGGTATGTTGGAAGCATAACGTTTCCTAGTCTGCACCATTTCATTCAAGAATTCACCCTCTATATCCACCTAATCAAAGAGGAACTTGCTTCTTCTTCTATACAATTCAAGAGAAGATTGGAAGAAAGTGGGATCGCGTTGCAATTTGGTGGACGGAGGTGTGCTCAATACGGGAGATTTAGTAGCTTGAGAGTGTTGTAGGCCCTTCTAGTGGCCATTCGTATCAGCAGCTCTCACCACTCTAGTGCCATTAGTATTTTACATATATGTCTTTCATCGTCCAAGCAAATCGCTGTAACAAATCAATAAAAGATGTTCAGCAGAGGCATTAAAGTGTGTTCGTTATGAAGAGATAATCGTGCATCAAGATAGAAGTCAATGGCCAATGGCTTAACCAAACAGCTGTACCGACTAATTCTACTCCATCCTTGGGAACCAGCATTAAATACATAACCCGTTGACTATCCATTGGCTGACTAACCTAGCACCACCACTGACCGGCCAACACTAACTCTCGCATCCTCTAACCTATTGCCCTTCACACATATCCGTCTCGGCTATTAAACACCCTGGTCTTTTGCCCTATCCCCAAGTTTAACTCAGATGCATGCTCCAGAACTCAAATACAATAGCTAACCATTTTTTACGTCCACAAATCCGAAATGCTCACCTGAGCTGGTATTGAGCTCTTGACTGCTTCCATTACTTCCCAATCCACTAATGTCGTGACCAACTCTGATGAACTATTCCAGCCAACACTATGTGCCAGAGAGATCTATTTCAAAGTTAGCCATAAGGCAATACTTGACGACTTCAGTCTCCGGCCACTCTTTTCAGGCAATACTTGACGTTTTGCAGAGTCTGCCAACCGTCATTTCAAGTATAGGCTATTGGTTGAAGAGCTTTCCATCTTATCACTAAATGAGCATAAATAAGAGCTGACACAACAACAATTAGGCTCCCACTGGGAAACTTCAACAGAACACAAGTCCTATGTGAGTCCTATGTGAGTCCTATGTGAGTCCTATGTGTTTAAGCACCATAAGTAGCATATACGGGTTCATGATGACCCGTACCCCGAGAGTTGGTTTGGCAACTCAGATGGAAGCTGGCTAGAAAAGTTTGTGGGTGTATTTTGGACCATAATTGTATCAGTACTGGTATGTTGCTTTAGTGATTCAAGTAGTGCTTAAGGAGACTTGCGGATTAGAGGGGATTGGATGTCGTTCGCAGATAGAGTTGTTGGGCAGAATGAGGGCATACATTGCCAATGCAAAGGAGGGATGGATGTTAAGCAAGGTCTCGTGTTTTGACCAACGGCATGGTGATGGGACATGTTTCTTGTTTTTGGTATCACTTCATGTTAACTGTCGTATGTCTATTTTGAAGTCTGCACTGATCGTTTGTTTGCATTGATGTTTTTGATCGTGGCATGTCTGTGCATCGATCATAGTATGTCTGTGCCTGTACGTGTCCGCGCTCCATAATATGTCTGTCCTCCACCGCATGGCTTCACACCATCTCTACTCTTGACTACCGTGCGTCAGTGCTTCTGAGTCTCCACTTCTTCGCCTTGGCTCCCTTTTAACTCATTAACTCCGCTGCTAGCGGTAACAAATCCATCCCACCCAATTACGTGAACAAGCGTTCATTAAGTAAGTATATGCGGTGACTATAGCTTGCATGGAGCCTCTTTAAGCCTTTGGGCATGTCTAAATCTGGATGAACCCTGTGACATCTACTGGTTGTCGCTATTGAGGTGTCCGAAAGGGTCATTGGATTTCACCCAAGCTTGGTTGCATCTCTTTGACCATGTCTTTGACTATCGTTTCTTCAGCTCTTGCTTGTCTCTTCATCAGCTCTGCACCCTCCACTCGTCCACTCCCTCATCAACGCAAACTCAACCCGACGCATCGCAACGCAAACTCAACTTGCTTATTTTGTGTAAGCCGATGCCTTCTATTAAACCTAACTTCAATACCTAAAAAAGCAAGGTGACACTACCTTGCCGCATATTATTGGTTGATTGGACATGAGCGTAGATACAGTTATGCTATTTGACTGAATATGCATTTGCATCAATTTGATTTCAAGGTGAAACTAAGCGGCGCATTTCATATCTTCGGAGACGATTGACCGTTGAACGTGGAATAAGGTTGGGTGATGAGTTATTAGGTGCGGTGGTTAAGGTTTGATGGCATGGAGTGATAGATGGGGTGAAATTGGTTCATTGATGCAAGTATGTTGCAGACCAGTTTGTGTACGCAGATGTCGAAGGCTGGGTGCTCGTTACCAGTGGAGCGTTGGTGTGTTTCATGAGTAGGTCGATTGGTCTTGGATATGCTGTTGCTAGCATGTGAGGGTCCTAGGGAATTTTCTATTGACTAGGGCTTAAAGCACGCACATTCACCTTGTCTTCTGTCCATATCCTATTTGTTTTTACTATACTACGATCGTCTCTCCAACTCTGTTTTACACTCCAAACTCTGCTCCTTTAGTATGCAACTCTCTTCTCTTACCCTGTTTCACTCCCTCCTCTCTTCTCTCTTTATAGTCGTATTTATTAATACATACTGAAACTAAACCATTATACCAAAACCAATTAGAAGAACTGAAAACGAATTAAAACAAACGAACATGCTGCAAAACATGTCAACTACCACAGCCATTTCACATATCAAAATCGATGTCGAAATCTATTGAGCTTGTTGAGATCATATCAACGTCACTCTCGATATACTCTCCGTTCTTTCTCTCTTGCACAACCCGGTTATTGGGTGTCTTATACTGGTTACTATCGGGAGGTGTGCATAACTGATCTCTACCATCGTGGTACCAATTCCTATTATTGTTGGGTGTGGTGTGCTCTTCTCTCTTTCTCTTCTTGCTGTGATATTCACAAGACTCTTTCAAGACTATCTTGATGTCTTCCAATCCAAACACTGATCTGCTTTGGTCTCTTTTCATAGTACCTAGGTTGGTATATTGAAATGGTGGCTCGAGAGACATGGGTCTTATATCGTGATCTCGCAGTAGGCGTAGTTGTAGTTGTTTGTATAAGCTTTTGTTCTTGATACGGTAAAGCTATTGTCTACCCTATTATTTTCTCTAACGTCTGACTGGCCAACTTGACTGACCAACTTGTATTTGTCTTAACTTGTACCTTATATCACCATTGGAAGAGTACCCGGATTATTCTCATATTTATATCTTTCTAGCATCTCCCAATGGACATGAAATTACTCAGGTCATCCCCCCTCCATTCTACCTGCATATCTCGCAAAATGTACAATTATTCATTTTCCGTCCCTTTGTTCGCAACTATTCCTTGCTTGACATCAAATGAAATAGGGCTTTCATTTAGTGCCCGTGCTATCGAGTGAGCAATGCCCGCTGCCATAATAGGCAAATCAACATGATGTATGTATCTCCAAGGGAGCAGTTTTCGTACAAAGTTGGACTATACCGCTGCATGCGTGTGCGTATGCATGAGCGGAAAAAGATTTGTTGAAATTTGTTTGGGTTGCGTTGATGTGGAAATGTACTTTTCTGCAAGACGGGCATGTTGAAGCTCGTACTTTGAATGCAATCCGTTTTTGTGTTCGATAAATTGTTTGATGGAGTGCAATTGATGTTATGGGAAAGGTTGCAACCCAGTGGTTGCAACCCAGTGGTTGTGGGTTCTGCTGCTGGCTGCTGCTGCTAGGTGGATGGCGGTAATTTGAAGTCGAGTGGGCTCCCTTCTTTTTAGACATGCTGGTCAAATGCCTTTCGTGTGTGATAAAGAGGTCGACTTTGTATGCCTATATTTGCTCTTCACCGATCAACGCAACTGGTGTACTTCTCCTGCATCTTCCCACGTCAACTTGTACTCTGCTCACCTTCTGTCTACAGGTATACTGCCACCATATCTTTACCCATTGTCCATCCTATGACAGCCTTCCCTCGCTCTATCAAAAGGCCATCTTCTATCCACCCACCCACCTACTCGAGGAATCAACTCGTGCCAGAATAGTACACACAGTACATCTAAGCCACTCATTGCACATCACTTTGAGCACCCACTTTGAGCACCCACTTTGAACACCCACTTTGAACACCCACTTTGAACACCCACTTTGAACACCCACTTTGAGCACCCACTTTGAACACCGTTCTCTTCAACCTGTAACTGAGATGTCTGCGATCACATCTTGTTCCCTCACGTCTTCTTCTTCTTCTTCTTCTTCTTCTTCTTCTTCTTCTTCTTCTTCTTCTTCTTC
>JAJMSH010000073.1:0-64838 GCA_030558315.1 Kodamaea suecica | reverse complement strand
GGAGGAGGAGGAGGAGGAGGAGGAGGAGGTGGGAGCGCATTCGTGGCAGGACTGTGATCTGCGATAGATAAGGAGAAGAGATGATCACAGTTGGATATGCTGGTGATAATAGAGATAAGCTGGTGATATTAGTTGGCTAGTAGGGATGTCAGTGGTGGGGGTGCATTACCAGTAAGGTGGCTATTCTTGGTTTTTCTTCGCCACGAGTGTCTGACATGATCTCCATAAAGAGGAAGTGGTGCAGCAAAAGAGAGAATACGACATGAAACGAGACAGGAAGTGGTAGAGGATGCGATATCGGAGTGGGAGATGAAGCTAAGTTCAGCCAATTAAGAAACCAACTAGAGGTCCACTAGAGGTCCTCAAAGCAATGGCTCAGTATGATCACCAATTCTTATATAATCAAACTGCTTCCAATCGCGTCTCCTGTTTTTCTTATCAGATATCCATGCTCTCCAACGTGAGGCACTGAAGTATGTACCTCCCCCCACCCAACACCCCCATCCACAACGTTTGTCAACGCTCATCGTTTCTTCTCTTTTCCCTAATACCTAATATCACATGCTAACTAATCCTCTTCAATACACAGTATTTGTTGAGCGAAGAGCCATGTGCCTCACGTGTATTGATGTAATGGGATATGCACTCACAAAAGAAAAAAACGATGCTATACGAGATATGCCTCAATTCCATTGGATCTTGGACAGGTTAAACGATGACTCGTGGTACAGTGAATGATGTAAGTCAGAACCAAAATGCCTATGGTCACTGTGGCTTTTCCCTCTATGTCTTTTCCTCCAAAAATTCACATTATTAAATGAGTTACGACGACAATAAGACCGATTGAAAAAAAAATTTCACCGTTACTCGTGTACCATTTCTTTATATAAATAGAAGAGAATCCTTCGAGATTTTTCACGAAATTGTTTTTACCTTTTTGATATCAATTGTATTTTATATCTTCTAAAATCATTCTTCCTCAATAATGTCTGCTCCTCGTGAAACTTTCCACTTTACTTCCGAATCCGTTGGTGAAGGTCACCCAGATAAGATCTGTGATCAAGTGTCCGATGCCATCTTAGATGCTTGTTTGGCTGTTGATCCATTGTCCAAGGTTGGTTGTGAAACCGCTGCCAAGACTGGTATGATCATGGTTTTCGGTGAAATCACTACACACGCTGTTTTGGACTTCCAAAAGATCGTCAGAGACACTATCAAGCACATTGGTTACGACCACTCCGATAAGGGGTTCGATTACAAGACTTGTAACGTTTTGGTCGCTATCGAGCATCAATCCCCAGATATCGCTCAAGGTTTGCACTACGAGAAGGCCTTGGAAGAATTGGGTGCTGGTGACCAAGGTATTATGTTTGGTTACGCTACCGATGAAACCGAAGAATACTTGCCATTAACCTTGTTGCTTGCCCACAAGTTGAACGCCGCTTTAGCTGCTGCCAGAAGATCTGGTGAATTAGCATGGTTGAGACCAGACACCAAGACCCAAGTCACCGTTGAATACGAAAAGGACGGTGGTGCTGTTATCCCTGTGAGAGTCGATACCGTTGTTATATCCACTCAACACTCTGAAGACATCTCTACTGCTGACTTGAGAACTGAAATTCTTGCCAAGATCATCAAGAAGGTTATCCCAGCCAACTTATTGGACGACAAGACCATTTACCACATTCAACCATCTGGTAGATTCGTTATCGGTGGTCCTCAAGGTGATGCCGGTTTAACTGGTAGAAAGATCATTGTTGATACTTACGGTGGATGGGGTGCTCACGGTGGTGGTGCTTTCTCCGGTAAGGATTTCTCCAAGGTCGATAGATCTGCTGCCTACGCTGCAAGATGGGTTGCTAAGTCTTTGATCCACGCTGGTTTAGCCAGAAGAGCTTTGGTACAATTTTCTTACGCCATTGGTGTTGCTGAACCATTGTCCATCTACGTCGATACTTACGGTACTTCCAAGTACTCTTCTGACGAATTGGTTGCTATCATCCAAAAGAACTTCGACTTGAGACCAGGTGTCATTGTCAAGGAATTGGACTTGGCCAGACCAATCTACTTCAAGACTGCTTCTTACGGTCACTTCACTGACCAATCATCCACTTGGGAACAACCAAAGATCTTGGAATTGTAAAAGTGATTCCGAGGAAACCAAAACAAAAGATTCCATTATTAATACGAATGATTAATGTAATGACTTATAACCATTGAGGTTATCCAGAATCCAACGCTCAACTCGCTGGCTTTCTTTTTTATGATTACTACAAACACAACCACACTTCCTTCACGTTTTTTATTATATTTTTTATTTTCACTCTATGATTCCGCTAATTTATTTAAGGATAGAGTTTTATTGCATTAATTGGGGTCCTCAACGGACGGTATTATTTAGAAGAGTATAGATATTGATTTAATATTCACTATTACAGCTAAAGTAGGGTCATCAACTCTTTTATAGATGATTTGACGAATCTTTCCAAATCTTCCCATTTTCTTGAGAAACTTCGAAGTTAGTTGGCTCGAACGTCAGAGTCTACAATTGGTGAAATATTAAAGTTTGTTGTTCTGTAGTCTATAACAGCACAAAAACAGTTTCTAAGGTGTTGTATTTTAAATCTAAGTCTAAGTGTGATCGGGATTTCATATTATCTCGTTATTCCCAACCTCTTGAGTCAACCCATTTCACGGGTTCTCCTCGTCACCCTATTCTTCATCAATTGGAATATGAGAGTTTTCATCATTAATCAGCGGGAAGTATCTACGATAAGATAACCAACCAATGACAGTGCCAATCAAACTACCCAATCCAACATCAAAAAAGTGGTGTCTATAATCTTGAGTTCTGCTCAACGCAATGTACCCAGCAAATAATACCGGCAAACACGACAACAATATCAAGATGACGTACTTGTTTGAACTTCTCTTATACTGGCCCAATAACCATAAGGTCAAGTACCCCAAGCCAGCAAATGCCAACGAAGAGTGGCCTGAAGGAGTCGATTTCATTCCATCATCCAAATACATAGTGCCCAATGGTGAGGTACACACAGAAACATCAACCAAGACGTGCATTGGAGTGGACTTGGGGGCACCACAGCGCTCCAAGAAGTCTGGTCTAGGGTTACCGATCCAAACCTTGAGGATATCGGTTAGTACGCATGTAACAGTAACAGACACCCAAAGGCCCACGTTGGAGACCTGAATCAAGTGCAACTTGTTCAAATCCTTGGCCGTGGTAAGGGCTGCCAAAAACGTAATAATGATTGTCGGAATGATACAAGTGTACAAATAAAGTTCATTATCTGTTACTCTTTCCGTGGTAGCGAATGGGTGGGATAACCTCTTATCTGATACGCTGAATTGACGATGGAATGGATTGGACTTCTCAAACACTTTGAAGAATAGCACAGTCAATATCACCACGGTTATCCAGTCAGGAATGTACCTTTGGAACTTGGGTGAAGCCATGTAGAAGCGAAGACTCATTGATCACTGGAGTCAAAGGGGGGCCTTCTCTTCTTTGTGAGAAGGGAGACGTTTTTATAATTTGTGAATGGATTTATAAATTCAAAATAATACAAAAGTTGAAAAGCCCAAAGTAGCAATCTCCAAAGAGGCATCGAATGAAGGGTTTTTCTTCCACCTTAAGGTAAGGAAACCTTAGATAACGCCTGAGATGAGTAGGGAATAAACACAGGTACAGTACAAGTTCGTCTTTGAGTGAATAAATTAACTAAGCCATCCAGGGAGCCTCGCCTTGTTGTAGAGATTCGATCTAGAAGGCCCACGAGTTGGAACATGACTAGACTCATACCAAACCCGAAGTATAAGTGCTGATGCGATTATAGCAGGGACGCTTCCGATGAACTCCTGTTAGTCATACTGTCAATCGTGAATGACTTTATCGCTTGTGTCTGTTCCAGCATGGTTCAGTGGGACGCACGAGTTGTCACTGGTAGTCCGATAGCCCAAGTGCCGTTGGGAGATCCCACGAAGTTACACAGATCAAACCAACTACTAGTGACATTGGTCCATATACAGGTGTGACGTATTCTGTGGCACTTGCTTCACCCAGACAGAAACTACATCCTGATCCTCTCCAGACCAGCTAGTATTCAATCAAAAATCCTAGTCATCCTATTAACACCATATTGTGAAATGAATCTCATTCAAGTTAAGGATAGAGATAATAAAATTATAGAGAAGATGTAAACTTCAAAGAAAGGGTAACGAATTAAAATTAGCAAAGTTGGATCACCAGGGATTTTTAAGAACTTCTAGTTCTTGATTTCTTCGGAATCTTCAAAAGATTCTTCTTGTGTGTTGTATCTTTCCTTGACTAACTTGGAGGTATTGATTTCACCGTGGTAAGTTTCAGCAAGTTCTTCCAAAGTCTTTCTCTTGGTTTCTGGGAGTAACAAGGTGGTAGCAATACCAACCAACATGAACAATGCAAAGATTTCCATAACATGTGGCAAGTAACAGTTTGGCTTGTCAGCAGCACAACCGTGGTTAACTAAAGTACCAAGGGTGGTTTGAGCAATGATAGCACCAACCTTACCGGCAGCAGCAGACATACCATGGGCAGTGGATCTGTATCTTGTTGGGAAGATTTCACCAGGAATGATGAAGGTGGTGGTGTTAGGACCAAAGTTTTGGAAGAATTGACATAAGACGTACAATCCCAATAATGCATGTGAAGAAAGTTTGTGGTAAGCGAAACCAATGATACAGAACAACATGGTCAAGATAATGAAACCACCCAATTGAATTGGCTTTCTACCGATAGTATCAACGGTGGCAGCTGTGGCCCAGTAACCTGGCAAGGAACCGGCACAGATCAAAATCAAGTTACCAGCAGCAGCGTTGTATAACTTGTAGTAAACGTTATCGTTAGAAGCGTAACCAATAGCAGCCAAAATGACAGAGGTATTAAGACCCAAACCGTAGAAAGCAACATCCAAGGTGAACCAAGAACCAGCAGTACCAATCAAGATCTTTCCGTGTTTCCATTGAGAGAAGTGAGCCCAGAAGTCTTTCATTGAGGCCTTTGGTGGAGCAAGGTCCCTGGCTGCAACATCAAGGGCAGCTTCGGCATCAGCAACCTTTTGGAATTCATCGACTTCATCGACATCCAAGGAGTATCTTGGAGATTCGGCAATAGTCAATCTGTAGTACAAAGCGATACAGCCAGGAACACAGCCAAGACCAATGACAATTCTCCACATTTGATCGACTGCTTTTAAACAACTACCAACACATGGTTGGTTCTTTTTGTAGTTGACATTGATCAATTCATCCTTGTAGGCAACAGTGACAATCATGGCGACAATACCAGCAAACAATTGACCCAAACCTTGGTTGGAGAAAACGGCAGCCATAATAGCACCTCTCCACTTGGTAGTGGAGAATTCTGAGGAGATAATGGAAGATAATGGGTAATCACCACCGATACCGACACCCATGACAATTCTTAAGGTGACAAAGATAGCGACAAAGTTAATAGCTGGGGAAGTACCAATTGAACATTGCAAGATAGTGGCAGCGATCATGATGATCAATTCTAAACCATAGATCTTCTTACGACCAACGATATCGGCCATGGCACCGAAACCTAATTGACCAATGACGGTACCAACGGAGGTAGAGACCTTGATCAAGGTGGTTGTGGAGGCTGGCATTTTACCACCCCAGTATACGTAACCCAACATGGTGATACCCAAGTTAATGGCAAAGATATCGTAAGAATCAGTCATGAAACCAACACCAGCAATCATGATCATCTTGATTTGGGTCCATCCGAATCCAGCAGCATCGATTTCTTCTAATGCCAACTTTCTTCTTTCAAGAGGATCTTCAATGTGCGCAAACTTTCCAAGGTAATCCTTGAAGGCAGTCTTACCACCAGAGGTGTTTTCCTTAAATGCAGCAACTTCTTTAATGTCAGACATTTTGTTGATGAGACAGAATTATGAACTGGACTGGCCCAAGTAGAGGATTCGTGCTCCGTTTTATACTTCAGCTCATCACCAGGGCAAAAAGAAATAGAGAACTGCTTCAAAATTAGAGCGTATGGGTCTCGTGGGTGGCCCTTCCGGAAAGAGAGGTTTGCAATGGTGGTTCCAAATTCTCTATTTCATGCGGGCCAGGCGAGGAGGCGTCACTTTGTCCTACATGCGCGAGCAGGTGGGAGATACCGGGAACACGGGGTTCAGAGGCTTATGGTGTCGTTAAGGGTATACACAAAGGTTGTGGCAGAGAGGAATTGAAGGAAGCCATTCCATTTAAAACAGCTACAAAAAACGAGTTTGAAACATCTTGTGATGTCTTCCCGTTCTCGTATTGATTAACACTTGGCCTTACGGAGCCGTCAAGGGTCCCCAAGAAGTCTTGGTGGAGCTGTTAAATGGCATGCAATTTTCTTGATTTATGTAACTAGGTTCCAGATCATCTGCACCAGACAAAGATACATTAACGGAAAGTGGGCTACTTGGGGGTGGGGGAGAAGGCCGTCGGTGGTGCTACTGTGAAATTTTTCTTGGTATAACATAGGGTATGTGCATTGCTACGCAGCTAAGTGATAACGGTGTCACCATGAAACACGTACTGAATGCCTCATCTGAGCCTATCTCTTCCATATTGATACTCCCACGTGTGCTCGTCGCTAATCCAATTCCACTTTTTTGCAGCAATTGAATACCCACGTTCCTGGTTACCAGACGACTCTTTGCGTCAATTTAAAATTAATCTCATCTGGCATGCTGCCAAGCCAAAGAGGGAAATGCATCGCAATGGGGTGGTGATTGAGTAAGGTTTCTGGTTGTTTCTGGTGTTAATGATTACGGGTACTACTATTGATGCATTATTGCAATGTCAGGGTGACATGCTCACCACGAGCGATGGAACCGGTCTATTTTTCATTGCAGCCACGTTGTTTGCTAGTTGTTTGCAGGTCTTTTCGTGCCCAAGTCAAATCGTTAATTACATTTTGCAGCCATTTGTTGTAGCATATTGTAGTCTGTGCCTGTCTTGTGGGAAAAGGGCTTAGGCGATGGGGAGTACTTGGTGAATGCTTCTATTACCTTTACATTGCAGGAACATCATGGCTTAGGTGAACATATTGTAAGCCACCACGCGGTAAAAACGTGTACGGCTTGTACGAGTGTTGTTCGCACGAAGCCTTGCCAGGTCTGTGGGGATTGGACGGTTGAAGAATGGATATTGGAAGTTCCGTTAGTATACTTGCTTTGAGAAAGCCGTGACTTGCCCTGAGCCTGGGTGTTTTCCATATTTGTACATGTCCAATCGACACATCTTTCCATCTTCATGTCTTACTTACGGAAAAGTGAGTGCATTGCTAGTAGACCACTACCACCGTGCTCATTTCCATTATGCTGAATAACTGAAATTACAATCAATGACCTCGAATACGTAATTGATCTTTATAACCACGAGAGCATGTCACCTAGCGAAACTGAACTTTGGTTCTTCTATTTAAAGCATGCATCCATGGACTTGCTTGATTAAACCTCTACGGAAAAGTATGTCAATTAGGGCCGCATTTTTTAGATATGCAAGAAATGTAAACTTATCCGTTATGAAGATGGACTAACCATGTTCAAGAGACGACGAATGCCAACTAGTTCATGTTCCTGACACTCTGGTTTATCCCCAAATGAATTTTGCTCTTTTAATCTAATGCCGTCAATGCCATCAATGCCGTTAATGCCATCAATGCCATCAATGCCGTCAATGCCGTCAATGCCGTCAACAAGCACGTCAACGTTCTTTCGATGAGTTTAAATTCAACGACCTTATCCTACATTGTCAGCGATAACAATAATCTAAAACTCAGAATAATCTCTCCTTATCGTTGTATTATAAAATCTGGGGTGCATGAGAATGGACATCGATACTTGGTTTCACTGAACGTAAGAGTGATGTTGAAAAAGGATGCATGATCTATTATTCTCTTTCATTTAGATTGATCACCCAGAAGCCTCAACACTAAGACTTGGAATGAATCTTCGAGTATCGGCAATCTCTCGATTGCAAGATAGCAAGAAGTCGAGAACAAATGTCACCTCATTGCGTGGGCAACTCCTTTCTTTAAACATCTCATTGATATGTGGTCAACTATGGTTGGGCAGGCCAATTTGCGCTTTGTGAACGTTGAACCAGATCAATACAGCTCGAATTAAACAGTCCTACAGATCAGAGTATTGTATTATAGTATGCACATTTGCATATCCTCTGCACTCTCTGGACTAAATATGTACGTATACCTATAATTGATATTGCTGTTCTACTGACTTCGAAACAATTTGAACCGTATAATGGTCAGGGTCGTAAAGTAAAGCAGTTTTGGGGAATTCGGTGTCCAGATCATACTTGGTCAACCAATTCGCCTTTTCACCCAATGCAGCATCAATGCCTTTGGTGAATTTGTCTGCATCCGCAGCAGCAACAGTTATATGACTAAATCCAAGTGTTGCACCGTTTTCTGTCGTGTTACCATTATGGTAACCCTTGAATTCGGCATCTGACTCAGTTCCCCAGTTATGTGTCAACTCGAGTATACCTTCTCTAGCACCTTGAACAGCATGTGTTTCCTCTTTGAGAGCTCCGTGTTCGTAGGCAAGAAAGTACAAGGTGAAATTTGCAGCTTCAAAAGTACGTTTGGCCAACAATTTCATTCCCAAGACATCCAAGTAGAAAGCCAATGATGCTTCTGGATCCTTTACTCTGATCATTGAATGATTGAATCTGTAATTAGCATGATCAGTAGAACCTTCGACTTTATTGATTGTATTTTCAATCAATTCAATCCAATATCCATCGGGGTCCAATGCAAAGGCAATGTTCTTTTGCCTACCATCAGACAACTTCTTCTGAAACTTGACCCCATTTTCCAAGAGATTAGACTCCGAGATCTCAATGTTATCAACTGAGACACAGATATGGCCAAAGCCACGGTGATCACCGTTACCGTTGTTAGCTTTGAAGTTATCGTTGGTTTCATCACCTGGAGTGTGCTTCAAGTGAATGACACCTTGTCTGGCATTTGCGGTGTTGTTTGCAGACTTGTTGTCAATAGCAATTGAGTATATATCGAAGTCCTTATAATTTGCTTGATTCAAGAGCTTAAAGCCAAAATGATCTTCGTAGAACTTAATTGAGACTTTTGGGTCCTTGACGCGGAAAGTGGTACCGTTGAGGATGAGCGATGAGTCTAAGTACGACATGGGGAGCTTATAGTGAGTTGTTGTGGTGAAAAGAAGTGCTTTCTAAGTCGAGTGAGTTTGTCGGATTTTTTGTTCGCCAGAAATGATCTCAAGGTGCGACTAGAGGGAAGGTTAGAGGGAAGATTGGAGCCACAACGAGATGGTAGCACAAGGGTTCTGGAGAGAGTTTGAGGGGGGTTTACTGTTAGTTGAGAGTCTTAAACGAAGGGCATTGTGTAATGATATGGAAACAGTTCATTATTTTGGGCAGCGGAAGGACAGCGAAGATTGATTATGTATGTTGAGAGAGAAGTGAGAGTAGGTTTGGCTATCACAGGAAGCTGTTTGACGGTTTGCATTTGTCTTTGTTAGAATTGGTATAAAAAGAATAATTCATATGTCCGTAGGAGTAAATGTAATTAATGGCTATAGTTGGACAAAAAAGTCTATCAATTACCAGTAGATATGGCCAGTGAGTTCTAAGTGTGAAGATAACTACCAACCAACCACCTCGACGCATCTCAGTAAACTCAAAATAACCAACCTTCTCAACAAATAGTCACACTCAACTGCTCGCACTCTATTACTATTTGGCCACACACAACACCCCTATTATGACCCTTTTGCAGCCTAATCTATGACCAACCACTCATCCGTATCTGAACCTGAAACTGAAAAATCTGTCACCAAATTTTTCAACGCTTCTGACGGATTTTGTGGGGCAGCATCGTTCCGAGGTTTTTTTTATACGACCACCAAACTACTTAAGACTGTGGATGGCAGCTAAGGAATACGTAGCCTGAGAAGATATTCAAGTGCGGGTCCAGATGTTCCACTTAACAAGAAGCTCGGTTGTTTCACCAAGATCACTGAAAGCGTCAGTTGTGGCTCTTGTTAGACCTTTCTCGTCAGCATCCACGCTTTACTCATCCCACAATGATCTGAAACGTAAGACCTTGCTTGACATAGCCAAGTCCTACAACTCGGGGAAGCCTATTAGCATGGTTACCTGCTATGATTACATCACGGGAAAGATGGTGGAAAAGGCTGACATTGACATAGGATTGGTTGGTGACTCCCTTGCGATGACTTCTTTGGGGTTCCAAGACACTAATGAGCTTACCTTCGAAGAGTTCTTGTTCCACGCTAAATCGGTCGCCAGAGGAAACGACACCTCCTTCTTGATAGCAGACTTACCTTTTGGATCGTACGAGAAATCGGTGGATCAAGCCGTTGATACAAGTATTCAGCTCATTAAATTCGGAAAGGTTCAGGCTGTTAAACTTGAGAGTGGTAATGAAGACATCTTGCCTACAATCAGGAAGTTGGTATCGATTGGAATTCCGGTAATGGGACACGTTGGTTTGACCCCCCAGAGACAAAATTCCCTCGGGGGTTTCAAATTGCAAGGAAACAATACTGCAAGTGCTTTGAAGGTGTACCAAGAATGCCTTAACCTACAGAATGCTGGAGCTTTGGGGATTGTTTTAGAATGCATCCCTAACAAATTAGCAGAGTACATAACGAAGAATATCAATATCCCAACTATCGGTATCGGTGCTGGTCCACATTGTTCTGGTCAGGTCTTGGTTATTGCAGATCTTCTTGGAATGGGAGACCCTGAATCAACCCACAAGCCTAAGTTCGTGAAAAACTACGAGAACTTCTTTGAAAAGGGTGTTCAGGCTTTGAAAAATTATGACTCTGAGTTGATAAGTGCTTCGTTTCCTTCTGCTGACGAACATGGCTACAAGATCAAGAAGGATGTTTTCGAAGAATTCAAGGAGAAGGCTTCCAAATTGAGGTAAATGCCCAATACCCCATACCCCATATTTATTTATTTATTATAATTTTGCATGTATTCTGAAAAATTGGATACTGTGGAGCCTTAGGGAGAGGATGGACTACAGAATGAAGCTCCTGAACTGATCAAAACAGGAGTATGCTTTAAGCTAACAATTCGCTCCCTAATCAATCTTCACTTGTTATGCCAAATCTTCAGTTTCTCGTACCACAGTTTCTCTTATCTACTCACTGATATCTCAGACAAAGAATTTTGAACCAAAAAAAATTAACAACCACATCAACTCTTTATCAGTATGACTGTAACTGTTGTACAAAACTATGATAGTAATATCCTTCGAGTGTTCTTGGTGAGGCATGGCCAAACCGAGCATAATGTTAAAAAGATCTTACAGGGCCATTTAGATGTTGACGTCAACCAAACAGGTCTGGACCAAGCCAAGCTCGTGGCCAGAGCTTTTTCTAGAATTAACTTGGATGCTCTATTGTCGTCGGACTTGATTCGTTGCAAGAGTACAGTGATTGAAATTGCAAAGCAGCAAAAAGAACCCAAGGAAATCAAATACACTGTAAACTTGAGAGAGCGTCATATGGGAGAGATCCAGGGAATGTACTTGAAAGACGTTATATTGAAATATGGTGAAAACTTTGATGTCGGTGAAGGGAAAGCCAATTTCAGGAAGAGAGTTATGAAGGAATGGCAATCTATAGTCAAAGTATACTCCAATGATGACAATGTTTTGATTTGTACCCATGGAGGCTTCTTACGTATGATCACCAAGGCCTTGTACGAAGACTCCAAGTACAAATTGAATAACGACATGACGCAGGATGATTTAAAAACTCCTTTTAACACTTCTGTGTGTATTATTGACTTCAATAAGAGTGATCCAAGCGAGAGTATTATCCAAATGTTTGGTAACACGGATCATTTGGGCGGTCATTTCGAAGTGGTGGATCAATTGTTGAGGTGAGGTATTTATTGTTAGATTTGATGTTGTTGGTGATATTGTAAGAAATTGTTTGTTGACAGAGTTAATTGTTGACAGATGATTTTCAGCAGATGATTGTTGTTAGAAGTTGTTTTACTGATGTTGTTTGTTGTTAGAAGTGATATAATAAAGTTACCATATACTTTGAGAATACGTAGTTAGCCTATCTCTTATTGGCTCGAGACGGTCCCCTTAGCGTTATCTTCGTCAAGGGCTAAAACGTACAAAGTATTCTCACAAACACACTATGTGTATCTTCCATAAAAGCTCAACTTGCCACGCATCCACTGCTCCCATACCCATCCTAACTGTCCCTTTCAACATCTCTAGCTTCACTAAACATCTTCTACTAAAATTTTGCAGCTAGATACTGATGACATAATACATCAAAATATATAGCAAAATAATTGGTGGAAGAAACGAAGCAGAGATACACTCTATAGCACAATGATCAGACTAACTGGCACGTTTGCAACCGTTAGATCCTTGGGCAGGGCATGCCTTTCGACAAATGCCAATTACTTGGGTGACTCCCTCTCGCTTGATATAAAAACAGTTATTCTTTCTCATGAAGAATTCAAACCATTGACAGTAGCTGGTGCTTCCAAACCACCTTTGATCTTCCTTCATGGGTTATTTGGTAGCAAGAACAACACCAGGACTGTCTCGAAGCAGTTGGCTCGCAGCTTAGATCGCCGTGTAATCGGTCTTGATTTGAGAAACTTCGGCCATTCTCCTCATGATCCAAGGTTGGATTATCCGGCATTGGCTGCTGATGTTGAGAGATTCATCGATGAGGCCAAGCTACCTGCCAAACCTATTTTAGTTGGGCATTCCATGGGTGCTAAAGTAGCAATGGCTGTCGCCTTGCGTCGTCCCGATATCCCTCAAATGCTTGTATCGGTTGATAACTCTCCAGTCGACCTTACTCCAAGTTCTACATCGAACTTCAGCAAGTACGTGAATCAATTGCGTTTGGCATTGGAGAAATATAAGTATACCAATATTAAGGATGTCGATGCTGAATTGGCGAAAGTGGAGTCTAATGAAATTGTTCGTCAATTCTTATTGACTAACGTTATAAGGGGAAAACATGGAGAACCCATCAAATCCAGGGTGCCTCTTGATATCATAGGTGACTCGATTATTACAGGAAAAATCGCTGGTTTCCCATTTGATCTGAATTTTAATAGATGGAGTGGAGGCCCATGTTTGTTTATTAGAGGAACGAAGTCTATGTATATAGCAGACGACCATATTCCAGACATTGGCAGATTCTTCCCAGAATTTGAGGTTAGAGACGTGGACCTGGGCCATTGGGTGATTAGTGAGAAGCCACATGAATTCATGGAGATCCTACAAGAGTTCATAGAAAGAAAGGAAGATGTTTAAGTAAAGACGTTCAAGTATAGACTTTCAAGTATAGACTTTCAAATATAGAATATAAAAAGCGAATACACCCTGCTGATTATGTTGTAGCTTATAAATCGCTCACTTTAACGTTTCCGTTTCTAACGAAGTCGTCATATACGTCAAACCTTCTTTGGTAATGCACTGGAATACTTTCCCTAGCCTTAGGTAACAAGCTATGGTCTAATTCAGCATACAAGATCTCTTCTCCTTCTCCGGCTTCACTAATAATATTTCCAAGAGGGTCAGCCACAAGAGAATGACCATATGCTTGATAACCATTTCCACCAACATCACGAGCAGGACTACATAAGACAGTGAACAATTCATTATCAACAGCTCTTGATCTTGCTAACAAGTGCCAATGCAAAGGACCCGTGGTAGTGTTAAAGGCACCTGGATAGAACATAGCAAACGAGTTGTGAGGGGCACGAGAAGCTATTTGGGCCAACTCTGGGAATCTAATATCGTAGCAAATACCTAAACCTACGTTACCAAAGTCACCCAATTTAAAGACAGTAGCACTATCACCACCAGATAAACTGCCAGACTCCTTGAACGCAATTCCTCCGGGGATATCGATATCGAACAAGTGTACTTTTCTGTGCTTCGCAATAATTTCTCCCAGTGGTGAGAATGTGAGCGAAGTGTTATAGACACGGTTATCCAGGGAAGGATCCAATTCAGGGATTGATCCACCAATAATGAAAACGTTATGTTTCTTAGCCAAACTAGCAAGTAATACAGTAGTCTCTCCACTTGGAATCAACTCAGCATAATTACGGAATTGGTCGACGGCATAAGGTGAATTAAAGCATTCAGGAAGCATCACCAAGTCTAAAGTTCCAATCTTGGAGTTGGTGATTGCATCATCAATGAATTTAGTAACCTTGACAAGATTGGCCTGTTTATCGGCACCAGCCTTCAATTGGATAAGGGCAATCTTCAAGGACTTGCTCAATGGATTCTTTAACACGGACATTACGTTTCTAAAGTAGTTTGTAGTAAGAAAAGCCTTGGTGGACAATGTGACTCTTTTATATGATTTTCAATTTGAGTCTTAGTAATATACGAGCCACACATACTGAAAAATGAACCCTACTATGGAGACCGCAAATCACAGATAGATGGTTGCAAATGACGAAAAGACTATGATGGATAGATCACAAGAGATGGATAGGCTGACAGTGATGAGGAGACTGCCAATGACTGAGAGGCGCAAATCACAGAGAGACTGCAAACCATAGAGTTAGATAATTGTAATTTGCTTTATTATGTTATGTAGATTAGTTAATTAGAATTGATGCAAGCTTAAATAGCGATTTCTGGATTCGACGAAGCTTTGGAGACGATATCCTCTTCGCCCAAAGACCCAGCCTGGTCCTTTCTTTCTTTCAATTGAATCCAGAGGAAGTATACTGAGAGGAGTATCCCGAGACCAGCGAGACCCATTCCGATGCGGAAAGCATTTTGGTATCCTAGGACGGTGGTATCCAAGCCAGCAGGTAAGCCCTTGGTAGTATAGTATTCAACCGTTCCAGCGAAACCCAAACCAATTGAGATGGAATAGTTAACGACAGTGGACACGAGAGATCCAGCTATCCCTTGTTGGTGAGAAGGCAATGCATGGGACAACAAAATGCATGCCGCAGGGAACGATAAATCCATTCCAAGGGGTTGCACAAGAAAGGAAACGAACTTCTGACCCCAGTAGATTTGTCCGACTGGACGCGTACCTTGGAGAACGGTACCAGTGAAGAATGCAAGTAACGATATGACCATAGCCAAAGCCAGTGGGAATCTCTCTAATATAAATGAAGCCATCATAGCAGCAGACATTCCGGCAATACTGGTGGGGAGGAACTCTACAGCAGCCATCAAAGGAGAACTTTTCTCGACTTCAAGGGCCCAACGCATTGTGTAGAAGATCCAAATACCGAAACAAGACCATCCAGCAGCAACACAACCAAGAATGAACCCAGTATCACCTCTCCAACATTCTGATGGGACTAAAGGATGCTCAACCTTCCTTTCAATAAAGTAAAATCCAACCAAGGCAGCAATCCCAACAATAAGCAAGACGTATACGTAAGGAACATGCCAACCTACAGTTGGACCTTGGTTCCAAGCAAAATTTACCAATACAAGTCCACACACACCCACTGTTGCGCCCATGTAGTCAAAGGCTCCTTTATGTTTAGTACCAATATTATCTGGTACAATGAAATACGACAAAACAGAAACTAGAACCAAGCAAACACCACCTATCCAGAACCCCCAAGGCCACCATACATATGTGGCCAAAGAAACCAGGATAATTGAACCAATGCAGAAACCAGAAGCAGCAACGGCACCTAATAGGGAGAAACAAAGGTCTTGTTTAAACGAATGAGCAGGGTAATAAATCCCGATCATTGCTTGCACGTTAGGCATAAGGATTGCAGGGCCGATACCTTGCAAGGCTCTCATGACGTTAAATGCGATGGCAGTTGAGCCAAAGGCAGTGAAGCCAGTTATGAAGGAAAACAAGCCTGCCCAAGCCCAGCCAAGAACGAATAACTTCTTGTATCCGTACATGTCACCCAATCTTCCACTTATGAGGATGAAGGTACCCACTGTCAAGGAGTATGAGGAGGAGAACCAGGATATTTGACCTGAGTCTCCTACAACATCGAAGGTTTCTGCAATAAAGTTTGAAGGAGCCATAGTTTGACCCAAGAAAGCTTGGGTGACGAACTGGGCCAAAGCAAACAATATGATTAGTATCACTTCCCTTGGTCTTGATATATCCTCATGGTTTGGGATTGGGGACTTAAGAATAGCTTGGGCCAGGGTGATTTCTTCGACTCTGTTCTCCTGGAAATCTTTCTCTTTCTCCGGAAGGATATCGGACGCTATCATTTGGGTTATCACTACAGTTGAGGTTTCAGACATCATAAGTAATAGCAGCAAAACACGTCAATCGAACAATCATCATATTTAAATTTCAGCAGGAACCCACCCTTGTATTTATACAACGCGTTTGACGTGGTGGTATAGATGCTGAAGTCATCGAAATATTATATGGGCGTTAGTCAAGAAAAGTCAAGCAGGTTTAGTGTACATTACTAGAAGAAGAACCTGTCGCATGGCGTTAGTCAAAGATTATTAAGATGAGAAGCAACTGAGCGTTAGTAAGCCAGAGAGGAATAGGACCTTTGAAGGGGGGAAGTCTCTAAAGGAGCGATGGTTTGAATAATTGTGTTTTGGGGGAACGAAGGCATGATGCGGGATTTGGAAAGATTGGGTTAGAAGGATGTGACCTTAGTAAGGACTTGGTTAGGCCATGCTTCGTTTACTCACTAAGTCTTCATGGTTCTGATGGTCGTGTTCTGGCGCGATAGGAACGAACCGGATAAAATCTCCACAGAAACGCCCGAGAATCGGTTAACTCTGATGCCTTCCTATTTCAGGCATAGGCATATGCGAGGCACCTGCATTGCTTCTGTGAGTGCTTCTGTGAGTGCTTCTGTGAGTGCTTCTGTGAGTGATTCTGTGAGTGCTTCTGTGAGAACTTCTTTGAGTGCTTTTGTAAGTAATTAAGTGGTGAATGGTTGGGGATTTCAGTGGCTAGTGGTTGGGCAGTTTGGAGTGCAACAAAGAAGATTGGTAATGAAAGCGTTTCTCGGCCGAGACTTGGCCGTAGTGTGATTGTTTGGGAGCATACCTTGTGGACTTGAGGTTGCTATAGGGCATCAATTACAACTACATGTGCAGTGGAGATTTCTTGGTTGCTCAACTTCTTGGAAAGAGCATTCGACAAATGGGAAGTACCTTGATTGGCCCACGATGCTCGTTAGGAACTTCACGCACACAATCAAGTTTTTTACGACAAAATTGTTTGAAAAACGTCAATTGGCTTTATAGTAGGTCTACTTACTTGTAACGATTTAGTCTCTAAGAGTCTTTGTATTTTGTTGTTTCTTTCAACCAAGCTAAATGTGGAATGAAAACTTCCTCACATCTCTTTCTTTGCTTATCTTCGTCTTCAGAAACATAAGTCAAATACTTACCCATGTATTCGCTCTTGTTGACCTTGTCCCCATCCACAGAGTTGCCACTCGCATCATAATAATTTGGACACATGCCTTGAACAAAGAACTGCAAAACCCTCAAATCAAAGTCATAACCAATGTTTTCATAAACAGGCTGGTACATTCTAATATGTTCATCTGAGTCCTTGTAAATTAAGTCATGGTTGTCAACAAGCCAGTTAGGGTAAAATTTGGGGTAAGATAAATGCATGAAGATCAAATCAACGTCTTTACCATGAATGGCTTCATCTATGGATTGAACAGGATCATAATGTCCAAGTGCCTTGGAAACGAATTTGCTAGATGCCTTGGATTCGTATCCCACCCATTGGAATTGTTTCAATGTTTGGAACCAAGGTTCCTTCAAAGCATGAGCTGCTGCAATAAACGTCTCCTTATCACCTTCTCCAGCAGATCCTTGAGTCATTAATGGGTAGTAGAAATTGGGCCCAAAGACATTATAGTATAAGCAGAGCAATAAGGTTTTTAAATGAGATGTTTTATTCACCATCAACATCCCAGTTTCTGATGAAGGGTTTGGTAAGGTACCACGAAAGTCGTGGTAGTTGGAGTTCTCGAAGTTGTATTCTTCAAAGGGTCTAACTTCTTCATAGCCTTCTAACTCAGCACGAATCAAATCATAGTTCGAGGATCTCTCCTTACTTTCAGTTACTTCGACACTTGCAATATCATAGAACTTAGGGTTGGTTGTTCTTGACCATGCATCGGGCCAAAGAATCAAATTCTTCTCTTTATACAATTTAGTCTCAAACAAGTAATCGATGTTTCTAGTTGGGAAGTTATCGGAGTCCACATACAAAACGTTTTCGAACTTTGAACTGATCATTGCTAACATTTTAAATTGATACCCTCCAATGTTGAATCTCTTTTTCAAGTCCTTGGCCAAGGAATCATCAAATACATTACATCTAGCATTGAGTGCTGGTAATAATTTCTCACAGAAATCTTCTTCATATTCGTCTTTTGACAGGATGAATAACTCAATAGGCAATTTCGAACCAGTGTATCTGATTTGCTTGATGACCAAGTACGAGAGCCAACTGTACTTACCACCTCCAACAAGTACATAACCAGAAGAACCTTGATAGTTGCTCCATTCTGGATCAGATTTCAAAACGTTTCCGAAAGTCGAAATGCCGTAGTTTTCAATCAACTTATTTATGTGGTTATCAACGTAGTCTGTGTGGGAAGCCTTCAATTTTTGAACAGTAGCATCTGGGACATCCAATACATTCTCCAAGTACTCTTTATTGAACAAGAATGACCCGTCAGTCGAGAACTTTTCCTTAGCTTTCTCTGTTTTGTACTTATCTTTGATCGAAGGAGCATCAATAGCAAACCTTTCCAA
The DNA here is from genome assembly GCA_030558315.1 of Kodamaea suecica. NCBI lineage: Eukaryota > Fungi > Ascomycota > Pichiomycetes > Serinales > Debaryomycetaceae > Kodamaea > Kodamaea suecica. The sequence goes on along the minus strand of JAJMSH010000073.1, from coordinate 45,958 downwards.
GTCATCGAAGAATACAGTGTAATCACGAATGGATTTCAAGATATCCTTCTTATTGCTGTCATCAACCTTAGTTGGTTTTGTCTTTTGAGTGGTTTCAGGTTTGGTGAGCGGTTCGGTTGCATCAGGGATTTGTTCAAGTGGATCAGCGACCGGTTCAATTGGATCCGTTAATGTCACAGGATCTGAACCATGGACTTTAGGAACCACCGATTTCGAGTCGTAGAAGTAATCTTTTGTCAAGAATTGAACAATTATCAAAAATGCAATACCAGTTGCAACCAACTTAATCTTCTCTCTCTTGATAGTTCTTAAGAAACTCATAGTTTTGATGGTCACTGCCTCCTGATGAATTGTTTTGGAAGTTTTCGTGTTCTTGAATTTACTCGCAAAACTCGAGAGCTTTTTTTTTTACAGTTTACAGAGATGGTAATAGGTGGAGGAGGAGATAGGTAGATCCTATGGCAATCATAGATGGAAGTAATGTATATATGAAGGACATTAGTGCGGCCAACGATTATAAACAGCTTTAGTCATCTTTTCCACTTTCACCCTATGTAAATAACATAAAAGCTTGTAGAATTGAGTTAGAGTATTTGATAACCACGAAATTCTAATTTTTCAATTCAAGCTTTGCAACTGAAATCACACACTTGCTATGTATAGAACAGTCATATCAAATCAGTTAACATTCAAAAGAATCATGCTTCATTCGAGACTTTCAACTCTTGCTGAGTTACCCAAAACCTTATCGTTTTCATCGTCTCTTGATCCTGACGGAAAGATACCATCCAAAGAAGCAGCCATTAATAATGACAGTAATGTGATCCACACGCCAAGAATCCTCTCCCAGGGAGCCTTTTCCTGGTGCTTGCCTCAGGAAAGGAAAGAATACAAGCATCTCATCTCAAGCGAAAAAGCTTTGGAGGATTTGGGCTTGCATCCTGCTCAAGTGAAGGACGCTACGTACCAACTGATTGTTAGTGGTAAATTCTACCTTGATAATAAGGAGACCTTTGAAAGCCAAGGTTTCCCATTTCCATATGCCCAGACCTATGCCGGATGGCAATTTGGCCAATTTGCAGGTCAATTAGGTGATGGTCGAGCATTAAGTCTCTTTGAAGTCCCTAAGCAGACTAAGAGCAATCTTGACAACAGAGGCCTTTATGAGGTTCAATTGAAAGGTTCTGGCATGACCCCTTATTCGAGATTTGCTGATGGGAAAGCCGTTTTACGATCGTCAATTCGTGAATACATAATATCAGAGCACTTGAATGCTATTGGAATCCCAACAACAAGAGCACTTTCGCTTACATACTTGCCTAAAACAGTTGCTCAACGTAGCTCTTGGGAGAAATGTGCAATTGTTTCGAGGTTTGCTGAGCTGTGGATAAGATTGGGTACGTTTGATTTATACAGATGGAGAGGAGATCGAATGGGTATAAGGAAATTGGCTGATTATGTTATTAATGAATTGTTCACCATTGAAGGAGAGCAGTTCGCTCAACTAAACAAAATTTTTGCCTTGAACAATAAGATATTGAATGCAATTGATGGTGAACTAACTGATTATGATAAGCTATACTTCGAGTCAATTGTGAGGAATGCTTCTACCACCGCAATGTGGCAGTCGTATGGATTTTTGAATGGGGTTTTAAACACTGATAATACTTCAATCATAGGGTTATCTATGGATTTCGGGCCTTTCTCAATAATGGATAAATATGATCCCAACTATACTCCTAATTCAGAAGATCATGAACATAGATACGGATACCGCAACACTCCTACTGCAATATGGTGGAATTTGACTAGATTGGGTGAAGATTTAGCTGAATTAATTGGGTGTGGGCCAGAATTGATCAGACAATATGACGACTTGAAAATCGATTCTCAGTTAGAAGAGAAAATAATAGGCAGAGCTACCCAGATAATTGAAACTGGTGGTGAATTATATCAATATGCTTTTACAAAGAAATATGTTGAAACTTTTTTGAACAGATTAGGTCTTACTCAAAAATTGATTGACTACGGTAACCCCGATCAAATCAATAAAGAGCTTGTGGTTCCATTGCTTGATATGTTGTTCAAAATTGAGGTTGATTATAACAAATTCTTCTTAACGTTACAAGATTCTAATGTTTTAGGAGCTGATTACGACGCCGAGACTGTTGCTGAAACTATACTTTCGCTGAACCTTGAATACAAAGAACTGGAATCGAAGTACAATAGGAAAGAATTACTTGAAAAGATCAGGAATTGGCTCGAGATATATCACAAGTTCCTGTTGGATTCCATGAAATTGGACTTCAATGTAGGAAAGCAATTGAGTTCTCTGTTCAACCCACAATTCTTACCACGTAACTGGGTATTGGATCAAGTTATAGATTTTACAACTGATACTGATGGAAGCGACACTTCATACTTGGAGAAATTACAGAAAATGAGTCTTAACCCGTTCGATAAGTCCAAATGGGGAGATGAACTAAAGGATCTAGAAACGAGCTGGTTGCTACAGGGTGATGTGGGTGAAAAATACTCAATGTTACAATGTAGCTGCTCGAGTTAAGAATGAAATTGAAATGTTAATCGTTACGTTAAATACTACACTAAATACTTAGTACCAATATCATGTATTGAATGCACTCTGAGCATCTTGGTATCCCTTCTTATACGCTTCCTTAGCCTGCTGTTGAACCATTGGGTCTAATTTGGCGATTTTGGCATCCAAATCCGAGTTTCCAGTTGAGAAGTCACCGTAGTTGCTGGTGTTATGAGAGTCATGGGAAATGCCTTCAGAGCTCCGAGGAATACTGGCATTATGGTCGTCAGTTGTACTCTTTAATTGGTTGGAAGTGCCAGAGCCGACACCCAAACCTGATCCTTCAGTGGCACCGTAGATATCCTTACCAGAGGAATAGTTTCCAGCATTTTCAGAAGCATGAGCACGCGTCCCAGGAATCTGGGGTCCTTGGTTACCTTCTGAAGTTGTGTCATGCGTAGAGGTTGTAGCACCAAATGCACCAGTGGTTACACCTGAACCAGAAGATACATCCATTCCATAGGCATCTTTTCCAACAGCTTCCCTTCCCGCAGCATCGCTTCCAAAAGTATCTCTTCCGTAGGTATCCTTTCCATGTGACCCATGAGTACCTGATAAAGCACCATGGGAAGTGGACTGGTTACCAGAAGAATGATCATGACCACTACCAGAGTGGTGATCCTTTGTACCACTGGAGCCAAAGAAAGAGTGACCAATACCATGACCCGAATCGCCTTTATTCTTGAAGTACTCTGAAGCTTTCTTAGTGGCCTCATCCTTGGTAATCTTACCTTCGTCCAATTGTTTCTGAATATCTGCTGGTAAGTTCTTGATGTCGTGGTATTCAGATTTATCATCCTTCACACCTAATTTCGTTGCAATTTTATCTCCAAGTCCCATTTTATAATCGATTTTATTATTTTGATGAATACAACTCTAATGTCACTCCAAGTAGGCAATTACAGTGATATTTATACACCTTCAGGTTGGTTTACTCCGTTGCACCCTAGCTTGCTGACCAAAGTGTACTCCACATTAACTTTTCGCAACCATTTGCAGCAATCAAAGAAAAGTGAAAAGGGTGTGCTTGTGAAAGGGCCCAGTCGTTGCTCTACCGTCCATAATCAAGCAAATGTAGTAAGTATTGCTGTATGATATTACCCCTCAATGCTAAGGCTCCTAAAGATGAATGATTGGCGATGTCTATGTTATGAAAAGAAAAAGGTTATTGCTTCATGTTAAAAATGAGTGTTTGTAGCAGTTAACCATGTCGAATGTACTCAAAGCACTTGAAGCCAGTCGATTGACTATTTGGAGCAGTTTACCATCTTGCTGACTGTACTTAAAGCACTTGAAGCCAGTTGAAGTCTGGAAACCTTCAAGCTGTTTAGAAAAGCAAGGGAGGCAGGTGCAAGCAGAGGCAAGCAGAGGCAAGCAGCAATTTAGCTACAAAGAATTGGAGGCTATGATTCTCGTTGATGGAGTACTTTGCCTTGACATTAGATTACTCTCGAAACATGACAAGTATCATTGCATCATTACTGCTGAAATAGTATAACAGGCATGTTGCATCATTGTACAATACAAAAAAATTGTGTATACTGTCCTTTGTACAATAAAAGCAGGTCAAATTTGAAGCAACGAACTATTTTTTATTAATTCACCCTTGCTTTTTCGAGATTCTATCAAATTCCTTTGTTGCTGACATTGTATTCAATCTCATTATGATCGTTGGTGGCCATACCCACTGTTGCTGCCTTGAGTTCTCACTTGCAATCAGCCATAGTCAAAATGGCTGCAAAAATGCTGCATGGATTTTCGAATCAGTGTCGAAGATTTTCAAGTCCCCACAAACGAGATCAGCACTATAGAAACGGTATTCCTTTCATTTTGTTTCTATTACATTTATTAGTTATTATTAGTTTTAAAAGTTCTAACGTTTCCTTGGGCATGTCCCTGAAGAGGTCATGATTGCTAATGAAAATCCATACCTATTTTCCATACTTCTTCAACTCCCAGTATCTTATAGCTGGATAAGCAATTCCACTGAAGCCCATGCATAGCCACATAGCAATATCACCTCCATATTCACCTCCAATTCTTCTGGCAATAGGACCAACCCAGTATGTTTGAGCCATACCAACAGCAGCCCCAGTTGCACCAATAACAAAGGCTGCACTTGCAGCAATTCCATGCGTTAATTTATCATAGTCATTCCAGATCGCAAAGTTGTAATATTTGCTAGGCTTGACAAAAGTTCCACGGATGTGTTGAGCTGGTTTATCCTCAGCATCTTCAAACTCCTTTGTGTATAAGTGAATAAACCTTTCTGATCTGAAAATCGTGTTCTCTTCCAAGAGAATAATGAAATACATGGAGATCCAGTAACCCACCATTGGAAGGAAATTGCCTAAGATTGCTGAAAACTTGAATCTTCCGACCAAGGCACAAACTAAGTAAACTGCAGTACAGATGATCGCCAAGATCCATCTTGGGAACTTACGAAGCACTCCGCCCATCACTTGGAGACCAAATGCTGCGGAGTATGTGTTCATGATGTTATTAGACATGAGTGACAAGTAGATCAAAACAAGTAAGAACATTCCACCTCCACCCCAAGGCAAGAATGCCGCATGAAGCAATCCACCCATTCCACTCTCAGCATAAACGGTATTCCATGGTTCATAGGTCAAAGCAACATTACCAATTAAAATACCGGCAACGCTTACGAAAGTCGTTGGAACCCAGATCCCGAGGAGAGTTAACAAGAAAATTTGGACATCTGAAGTGTTTTCTGGGAAAAGAATGTAATAATCCGAAGCGATAGAACCCCATGTTGAAGTAACGGCATAGCTTAGAGAGAAGAAACTTATCCAGTTACCCTTAAGAGTTGCAGAATCATAATCAGGTGAGTCATCCCACGTCAAATGGCTGAATTTCTTCGAGGAAACGACGTACAACATCAAGAATGCAAAGTTCACTGGGATACTTAAATAGGCTTCGACCTTGAGTAACTGCTTGATTCCAGCAATAGATACAACAAGTGACAAAATAGCAATGATAACAATGCCAACGGCAAGCGTGACTTTACCATTACTGATGCTCATTAAGATTTGACCACCAACCACACTGTTAACGACAGACCAACCCATTACACCAATAATACTGACGAAACTGATTAATTTCACAAACCACCATCCAAATAAGAATCTAGCACTCACCATTTGTCTACAACCAGATCTTGGACCCATCAAAGAACAGTATGCGGCAATGAAACAACCCAAAGTTTCCCCCAATATACCGGCAATCAAGGTATTTCTTAATCCTAAGCCGAATAAGAGAGGACCCAAGTAAAAGGATGACATGGAACTGAGACCACCACAGCCGCTCAACCAAAGACCACAGACAGATATGAAAAGTCTTACTTTGTTTGTTGCTCTTTCATAAGGTTGAATACGTTCGATACCTCTAGTCTCCACACCAAGCGAATCGAGTTTCTTAGATGCTGTACTAATGAGTTGTACTACCTTGCACTTCAGCTTTTCTTGTGGGATAGAAGTAAACGAAGGAGTTTCTTCCACTTCACCGAAGTTAGCTTCATCAGCTGAACCTTTTTGCGTAAGCGCCATCTTATAATGAGAAAGAGGGATACCTTTTGGGAAAGGAGGAGATAAATGAGCAGTCTTGTAGTTGAAAATTACTCACAATCTGACTCCATATGTGAATCATCATGAGCCTCGCACGACATTGATTTTAACTGCACTAAGTAATAATGAAATGGTGTCACTAATGTCGTAATTTAGTATGCGCTAAGGATATCGAGACCCACGAGAATGTTACACAAGCGCAGGACATGGTTGCAAATTTCACTGTAAGACAGGACCATAGTATGAGAGATGGTGGGAGATATGGAAGTGATTGTGAGAGATATGGAAGTGATTGTGGGACAGATAAGACGTCGTAGTAGGGTCATCGAAATATGAGGGGCACTGAAAGTTGTTTGGGTTCAAGGAGAGAGACAAATTAGGAACAAGTGCCGCTAAGGATTGGGTGGGGTGTAGGGTGACGTTCGCCTGCCTTGTTTCATGCTACACCGTATTCAAAGAAACATAGTGAACACAACAAGCGAATCTTAAACAAGCGAAATTAAGATTCGTTGTTGGAAGATTGAGTTCAAAGTGTATTTCTAACCATTCTTGAAAGCTAGGGACTATTTACATACACATAATGTGTACCCGTGAAGTGAATTGTTCTTCTAATATTAGAAACTGTTTCTTCTTGCTCTTGAATCGATGTTCAATTGTCTCTGTGACTCAATGCTGGCCAACCATTGAGCATATACCTCACTATTGACACCAAAGTTCAGGCCATTGTTCTTGCTATCGTTGACGTCATGCGAACTGACTTCAACTGGAAGTAACCACTCGAACACGGACCGGCCCATCACACTACACCAATTTTCCTTCCATCCAAGATCAAAGATGTTACCTGATTTAATCCTTTCTCCGTTGTAGTTGAACTGGAAGCCGAAAGCAGCACTGCCATGACCCACACCAAATCTCTCGTACAATTCTATGCTTGTCATATTCCTGAAGACTAAATATAATTGTAAAAAGCCATATAGTCCAAAGAACATCATGAATAGAATTGACCAAATAAACAAGATCATTGAGCTGAAAAAACTCAAGCGATCATGAAAATAATGTGATCTGATTACCACTTGTAGCGTTGCGATAAAGCATGCAATGTAATACAACGTCGAGTACACTAGGTATTGAACAAATAGTTTCTGGTTTCTAAAACCTATACATTTTCCGATCCAGAAGAAATACTGGTCCATCCTCAATATGCATTCGCCAGAACTCGAGCAATGGTGGCATCTGTCTGGCATCCAAACCGCACACTTCTTACAGAACTTGTAGTGTGGCAAACCCAAGCTGTTTGTAGTATGGACATCCATATAGTATCTTGGAGCAGCTCCCGGGTCCAATCCAACATTCAGTTCAACTGCTGCAAGAACCAGTGGCTGGAGAGGAGTATTTTCAGTTGAGGCATCAGAATTTGGTGTTTGGACCTGAGATGTTTCAGTCAATTCAATGCTAACACTTCTTAAGTCGGGAATATCCAATGGCGATCCGGGGCCAACCTCAATTATACGGAAGTACGAAGTTAACATCAAAGCGTAGAAGAAAGCACCAATGATGCCAATGGTCCAGGCAAAGATGTAATTTCCGAACATGCTTAGAAATTTTTTGTATAGGGTGACATAAAGGAACATGTACAACGTCCACGAATAGAATACAGTGACTTGGTACTTAAGAGGGACATGTGACAGGATGAAATAGTGCAATGATTGGGCATTTGAAACCAACTGCCTGAGGGAGATGTTTGGTGATTGCATAACGGTCTCTGGAGTAGAAGAACGGGAAGCGGAAGGAGACAGAGAAGGAGAAAGAGAAGAAGGAGAATAAGAGTATATAATTTCCAAAGGCAAATCCGTCTTCTTTGGCATTACGTCGCGAATACGCATTGAGTGCAAAAGCTTCACTTTTATCGAGTAAAGCACGGAGAAAGAGATGCTTTCTCCGGGCAGGCGTAGTTGAGGATCTTAACAGGAGTAAGATTAATTTCTTGGAGGATGCATTATCCCTAGAAGAATGTGATATCGTGAGGGAGAGTTTGTTATCTTGAGGGCGAATCAACAGGGAGAATGTGTTTCGCAGGAGAGAATGAGGTACCACTAAGAAGAACGTACTATAACACATTGTGCGTTCTCACTAGAGACATTGCGCTACCAAACACAGATAAGGCACACCCCAGGCAGGAAGACGTGCCACCACTTGGTATACTAATACACTTACATGTCAGTTCCCTACTGCACTGAATCCCTCTAATCCCATAAAATCTAACCTCAACTGCCCTCTGCTAAGCAATCTTGCACCTAAAGAGCCTGACTCATTTGGACGGGCTCTTCATTTGCCTAAAACACGCATACTCCCCCCCAACATCTAGCACAATAGATTGGCACGTCCCTCAAAGAAATGTGGCCAAAGCCAAGTCGTACTACTCGTCAACAAAGAAACTACGAGCTTGTTGGGTCGGTCAAGGAACACTTCTCTAGTATACGCTAACTTCCATTGCCTCGATCACTTCTCGTTGACTCGTTTTGTGCATATGAGCAATGTTCGTGTAGTTGCAGCAACCATCGCAAACTACAATCCCCCAGTAAATAGACTCAACACACTCAAATGTCAACACAGCCAAACACTGTCATCAACCCCAGAATCTCCTGTCCAATTGACCCTGATACACATTAGCGAAACAACTCGACACAACCTTCAGGTCTCATAACACAGCCTACACCAAACGATACAGGGTTCAATTGAACTGACATCACTGCAGCCCTTCCCAAGACAACGCGGATTTTTCCAGGCCAAAATCAAAAATAAATTCGAAGCCTCTAAACTAAACAGATATCTACACATCTTTCGTCAGCGTCAAGGCAACCATAATGCTACAAGCCAGTAACAAAAGTAATGGATTGGAGTCTCATCGAATACCTTTAAGCTCAAAAGATTTGGGAGCTAAGAAGAAGCGAATCGACAATGTCCAGGATGAGAATACCAAAGGAAGTTCGGGCGATTCAACTAGTGATAGCGACGATGAACCAAAGCAGACAATCAATGGTGTTCCCTTAAAAAAAGTGGAAGATGCTAGTTTGATATATAAAACCATATCCCAAACATCTGTTGGTGGTTCAAATCCCAGATCCAATATCAAGAAGGATGTGAAACCAGCAAATCCTAATGTCAAGAGTAACGTGGCCCACCGTGAATCTCCTCGAGTCATAAGCAACCCATGGTCCTTTTTCAACAGAAGTGCCGATAAAAACGAGTCTAGGTACTTGAACGAAGAGGAGGAAGAACTTGATTCAATACCATACTCTCCACTATCTAGACCTGAGAATCAAAATGATGATATCAATAGAGACGATGGAGAAGGTGACGACTATTTTTACAATTCTACAGAAAACAATGTCCAAGGCGAAGAACGGCAAAAGCAGCCTTCAAAACTAGATACAGGTGATATTGAAGGAGAAAATGGCGGTACTAACTCTGCTCCATTGACACCTTCGAATAGAACCTCGTTCTTTCCCTCAAGGTTCACCTACCGCTCAACTCGTACGGACAATCACCCGAATTCTACTTGGGCCGGTGTGGGAACACCAGATGGAATAACACCTTTGGGTATTAGTGGACCTGATGATCTTAATAAGCAAAGTAAACTAAAGAACACCTTGAGATTATTCAGAGGTAGGAAAAAGGATCGCCACAATAAAAAACAGAGCATGTCGGCGTTAGATTTCGATGAAGAGGATGAAGAAAATCCTTTGGAGGTGGCAGAAAGAGCCACTGGTGAAAGAGCTCAAAATTTGGTAGGTAGATTATCTGTCGGGGCTGCAGCAATACATTTAGTCGCTTCGTGTTTGTTGGAAGACGAGACAGGCCTTGCCCGAGCTCCACTCTTATTATCACTTTTGGGTTTTAAGATTACTGATGTTTCGCCGTCGATGAACACCAGAATCAGAAGATTTAGAATCGATCTAGAATATGGAGTTGGTCCGGAGAGATTAAAATGGTCCGTTGAGAAAAATGCAAAAGACTTATTATATTTACATTCGAGATTCAAGTTCGATAAATGGAGAACTGAAGTTGTACACAACAACAAGATAGATTTACCAAGGTACCCACTTCCACCCTTGAAGAGGAACACCTTGCAAGATAACTCAAGATCAAGGTCTCGAAAAGACGGCAACACTACCACACACTTCGACTCAGAAAGTGACAACCAAAACGGCCAAAATAGAAATAGATTCGAACAACTAGATGATAATGGATCCATTAATAGTACTCGCACCAACCATACGATGTATACTGTGAGGGAACAGCTTGCTAATTTACGAGCACATTTAACTAATGTATCCACCCCCATCGATGAAGGAGACCAATCACCTGAGCAAATACGTATAAGGCTCCAAAAGAACCTGGATTATATCAGAGACGTAACTAACTATTTGGATAATTTAATTTCAATAGTTGGCTTGAGAGCCCAATCGAACAGATTGTTTCATTTCTTTGAAATTTCTCCTATTTCGTCGCTCTTGAGTTATGAAACTGGGTTCAAAGGAAAACAAGGTATAGTACACTTAGGAGGTTCCGCAAAATCTCAGGGATGGAGAGTTGGCCACTTCAAGGCAAATGATTTGAAGGGAATGATCGATAGACGTTCTGAAAAGTGGTTATTGGTGAGAAGCTCGTATGTCATGTACGTCTCCGATATCAATTCGACTTCGCCCTTGGATGTATTCCTTGTGGACCCAAAATTTAGAATCGTATTCAAACGTGATGATGAACAAGCTAAAGAGGACGATGAATCTGATTATGATGATTCATCTCTCATTCAAAAGAAATTGATGGAAGAAACAGCAGAAAGTGAAGTCTCTCATAAAAACGTATTCCAGCACTTGAAAATCACAATCGAAAATTCAGAGCGTAAACTCGTGATTATTCCGAAATCTGTTAAGGAGCAGAAACTATGGATTAGATCTTTGATTGATATGAAAAACGAAAGTGTTTATTCAGAAGCCAATAGGTTCAATTCTTTTGCTCCAGTCAGACAGAATTGTTTTGCCCAATGGTTTGTAGACGGTCGAGACTATTTCTGGGCAGTTTCCTCTGCTTTAGAGATGGCTAAAGATGTTATTTTCATTCATGATTGGTGGCTTTCTCCAGAATTGTACCTTAGAAGACCCGCAAGTGGTAATCAACAATTTAGAATCGATAGACTTTTACAAAGAAAAGCACGGCAAGGTGTGAAAATCTTTGTGATTGTTTACCGTAATGTTGGTACCACCGTTTCGACCGATTCTTTATACACAAAGCACTCAATTTTGTCCTTGAATGAAGAAAATATCCATGTTATCAGGTCTCCTAATCAATTGTTGCAAAATACATATTTCTGGGCTCATCATGAAAAACTTTGTATTGTGGATCAAACAGTGGCTTTCCTTGGTGGAATTGATTTATGTTATGGCAGGTTCGATACCCCTGACCATGTTTTGACAGATGACTCGGGAGTTAATTTCGATTCTTTGGATCCGGAACAGAGACAGGATACTGAAGAGTACATCAAATTTCAGACATTCCCTGGTAAAGATTACTCAAACCCTCGTGTTAAAGATTTCTTTGGGTTAGACAAACCTTATGAATCTATGTATGACAGAACCATTGTGCCAAGAATGCCTTGGCACGATGTCCATATGGTTACTTCTGGTAAAGTGGCTAGAGACTTATCAAGGCACTTCGTCCAAAGATGGAATTATTTGATTAGACAAAAGAGGCCAAGTAGACTCACACCTATATTAACTCCACCATCCGATTTGACTGACGAAGAAGTCGAAAAAATGGGATTGGAAGGGACTTGTGAAATTCAACTTCTCAGATCATCGGGTAATTGGTCTCTTGGCTTACATGAACATGAGCAAAGCATCCAAAACGCGTATTTGAAATTGATTGAAACGTCGGAGCATTTCGTTTATATTGAAAATCAATTCTTTGTCACCTCATGTTTCATAGATGGTACTGAGATTAAGAATAGAGTAGGTGATGCTTTGGTCGATAGAATTATAAAAGCCCACAAGGAAGGAACAAGTTGGAAAGCTGTTATCGTTATCCCGTTGTTCCCAGGATTCGAATCGCAAGTCGATGAGCCAGATGGGTCATCTGTAAGAGTTATTATGCAATGTCAGTATATGTCTATTTCTAGAGGCTCTACCTCCATATTTGCCAAATTGAGAAAGTATGGTATCGAGCCTGATGACTATATCCAATTTTTCTCCTTAAGAAAATGGGGTAGGATTGGGGCCGATAGAACTTTGGTCACAGAACAGTTGTACATCCATGCAAAAACTATGATTGTTGATGATAGAATTGCCATTATTGGGAGTGCTAACATAAATGAAAGATCCATGAGAGGTGTTAGAGACTCTGAGATAGCTGCTGTTGTCAGAGACAAAGAAACTGTCAAGACCACAATGGACGGCGAACCTTACTTAGCAGGGAAGTTTGCACACACATTACGAATGAGACTAATGAGAGAACATTTAGGAATTAATGTTGATGTCTTAGATATCGTTGAAAGGCGGTTTATGCGTTTCGAAGAATATGCTAAGACTCTGGAAGGATTAAAGGCTGCCACGAATAAATTTACTAAGCGTGAACATACCCTTATATCTGCGATGGTTGAAATTGCATCTAGGGATATATTGAACGAAAAAGAAGGTACTTACAGATGGAAGCACTACCAGCAGGCAAGAAGCGGCGATGCTGAAGTTGGAGAATTTGAATTCGATGTTGAAAGCGAAGAAGACCTTCCCAAAAAGCACCCAGGTCCGTTAAATTTGCCAATTACTTTGAACAACAGAACTGGTACTCATGAAGCAAATAAGGGTATAAGAGATAAAAAGAAGCATTCCTTTGACACTAGAGTCCAACACAATGATGAGCATAAGAGAGACGTATTTGGGGATGGTATTGATAAGTATAAGAGTAAACTCGCTAAGAGAGCTAGGTTGAACAATTCCAAGTTTTTGAAAGAATTATCGCATAAACATATGTTGGATAACCCTAAGTCATCGTTCTTGCCAGACCTCCATAGCGTTATTGACTTCTTGGAATCTGATGACATCGATATGGTAGACGACATGGATGAGAACTCTGAAACGAATATCACAGAGAGAAACAGAGAAAGATGGGCATTGTTGAAGAAAATCTCTTATTTGCAACGAATTGCTTCGAAGGAACAAGAGGAACAAGAAACAGAATCTAAAAGAAGAGTATGTACTGGATTGGAGCCTAGCATTTTCTTGAAACCTTCTGGTTTTCCTGGAACAGCGAAGAGTGGCAGTAAGACTCCTGCTCTAGAAACTGCTACAGTTGATTTGAATAGCATGCCCGCACCTCCGAACATACTTGATGGCGCTGAAGAAAGCTCAGAAACCCCATCCATAAAAGATGAAACTCCACACGAACATGACCACGTTCCAATTGTCACTTTAAACGACGAAGAAACTCGAGACATCATAAATGGAATAAACGCTCCAGCACTCAACAATTTTAACAAGTTTGTTGATCCGTACGGATTTGGCGATCCATTACACCCTGAATTCTATGACGATCTTTGGTACGAGCATGCAAGAAGAAATACTGAAATCTTCAGATTAGTGTTCCACTCCCAACCTGACAACCAAGTTCAAACGTGGAAAGAATATAAGCAATACTCCAAGTTGAATAGGGCATTTACTTTATCGCAGCAACAAGAAGCTAAGTATAGGAAGAATAAGGGTGACCCTGATAGTATAATTGAAGATTCAGAAGCAGAGGACGAGGATCAATTGGAAGCAGAAGCCAAGCGTGGTAATGTCAATTCACACAAGAGAAATAGTCAAGCATCGATTTTTGTGAAAGATCTCCAAGATGTTGGTTTATTAGGACATGCACCACCTTCTTCTTCTGATAGCGTCGACAATGTAACTGCTCCTGGTCCACAGAAGCGTATGTTTAGACGTCATTTAACTAGTAATGGTATACATGGTATTGGGAACAACACTTCGAGGGACAAGATTCCTGAATCAATTGATGAAGAGCTGAACAGCGCTGATGAGGCGGAAGACACTATGAATTCTCCTTCAAAGTCAGAGACCACAGACATGTCAGAAAATGGTGCTAATTTGGTTAATGGTGATAGTCCCTCTGAGGACGCGATCCATGCTCGTTTTGACACAGGAGGTACGTCAAAGGGATCCTCCAAAGGTAATCAAGGGGCCACTAAAAAAAGAAGAGGTAATACTTTTACTACAAGACGTCGTCTCCAACATGGAGATATTATTTTTGAACGAGATTCTGCTGAACGTATATTGGATGAAATCAATGGGCATTTGGTACTATTCCCCACTGATTGGTTGCTGAGAGAACTCGAAGGCGAAAACTGGTTCTACAATACCGATAGAATCCCTCCAATCGAAATCTTTGACTAGATTTACACCTTATGTACTATCTTTTACTTAATTATGTACCATTTACGAACAACATAAGGTGATCTTTTTAGTATAGTAAAGGAACTGCAACGTAACAGAACGATGCGAATCGACTTTTTTCTCTTATTGAAAAGATTTGAAAATAACCAAAGTCACTCACAGAATCATCACATCTAATCAATAGAAGCACCACATGTTACTTCAATTGCTATCATACTTCGGTGTCGTATTTGGGTTCCTATTCCTAGTTATATCCATTGCCTCGGGGCTATACTTCATTTCCGAGCTAATCGAAGAACACACCGAGCCAACCAAGAGGTTCTTACGTCGAACCATCTATGGAATGGTTATCTTATTGACGTTGCTTTGGTTGATTGATGGGTTATCATTAAAGTTGACATTGTTTTCAATATTCTCTTACTGGGTTTATTTGCAAAACTTACATAAATTCCCATATGTCGATGCTAAGTCACCAGTATTCATTGCAAGTTGCTGCTTGGCCTTTGCTAACCACTGGTTTTGGTTCCAACACTTCCATGACCCATATATTCCTCCAATCAAGGTCAGATTAAGCCCAGGCTATGTGCCTCCTAGAATCCCATCCTACATTGAAGTATGCTCATTCTTTGGAATATGTATTTGGTTGATTCCATTTGCGTTGTTCGTTAGTTTAAGTGCTAACGACAATATCTTACCACATCATTCCAATCCTGAAAGTGAAAGACAGAAGCCAAGAGGGTTGGCTAAAGTGGTTGTTTCAAAGTTGAGAGAGTACTTCTATGCCGTTAGTAGACAACTAGGCTATGAATTGGATCCAAACCATGGAATCCTTGCTTGACTAATGAACATTTTTATCATTTGAATAACGGCTACGAATAATTAATGAAAAATAACATTATCAAAATTAAACTATCCATATTGTAAGTGCTCCTATCGTTCCAAGAACCTTTTGACTGGTGCCCCAATATCGTCCAAGCTTAACAAGAAAGTGTCATGTCCGTAGTTACTGACTTCATTTCCCAATTCAACGTATTGGATATTTCCCAGTTCACCTCCAGAAATCTCCTTGTTGATCTTAAGCACCTTTGCAATCTCTCGTTGTTGCCAAACTGGGAAAAGTATATCCGATTCCACTCCAACCACCAATATATCCTTATTAGCTATCTTCTCCAAACCTCTCTCTAAGTCGGCAAGGGCCTCTGTAGGTGTCACAATGGCTGAGTTTGCTTTTTCCTTGTATGGTTCACTTGGAATAGAAGTATGATCGGTCACTTCTTGCTGTTCTGCAAGATACTTTTGTTCAGCTTCAGTTCTTTTCTTTAATGCTCTTTCACGATCGGACAAACTGAGGTCAAATAAATCCATGGCCTTCAGGATGTACAAGAGAGAGTTAGCGTCATATTCAAGGCAAAACTTCTCACCTGCATGGTCTAAATAGGTTTCCACGAGGAAGTCAGGGCATAAAGCAGGAGGTTTTGAATCATCAGCTCTGTTTCTTCCGAATCTGGTTTCCCATTCTGGGCCCGAACGGTACGTTACTGTAGCGATTTCACGGGCCAATTTCATGCCTATATGAGGGGGCACTTTATTGTAGTAAAACCCTCTGTTCCAATTAGGATCGCTGATCAAAACTTGTCTCTGGGTGTGTCTCAAAGCAATGGAATATGGATGTGAACGAGCACATCCACTTATAGATACTACTTTATCAACTTGGTCTGGGAATTCCCAAGCGTATGCAAGAGATTGCATACCACCCATGGAAGCACCAATTGAGGCATGAATCTTGTCGACCTTGAATACATTTCTGATCAATTGATTCTGGGCACGAACCATATCATTAATGGTAATAATTGGGAACCTGGTACCATAGTTATCTCCATTTGCAGGATCGATGGAGGATGGACCAGTTGATCCATAACAACCACCCAAGGAATTTGTACAAATGACAAAGAATTTATCAGTGTCCAAGTATTTGCCAGGTCCGATAAAGCCTTCCCACCAGCCACTCTTGGTGTTTAAGGGTTGGGATTTGGCATGAGATGAAGCAGACAACCCGGTATGTATTAGCACAATATTGTCCCTGGCCTCATTCAATGTACCCCATGTCTCATATGCAATGTCGTAATTTGGTAAAAACCCACCATAATCGAGGAAGATGGGGTCTGACGATTTATATAATTGGAACCCAGTTTTGACCTTTGAGTATGAGGGTTCAGGCCCACTCTCAAGAGATGAGATGTTAAGCATTTCCGAATCTGTAGAACAGGAGTTAAGCAACACCTTATTCTTCTCTTCAAGTTTGTCCAAGCATGGAAACTTCATCTGTGGGTTGGAACTTGGAACCTTGGTTACACTGACAAACCGCTTGCTTAAAGCGAACAATCTGTACGGCTTGACTCGAGGTAGGATGTTCATTCTTCTTTTGTTGATGCCTTTGAGTTAATACCTTTAAGTGAATTGCTTTGGATTGCGTTGAAGATATTGGCCTCTACGTCCTATTCCTCAAGACAGAACACAACAGAGAGTGCTTCCATTACTAATACTCTTGATCTTCCCCAGAATTTCATTCGATGCATGGAGCAATCTGCGCATTCGATAGCAAATTTGCACGTGTATTTCGGAGCTGAAAAGCGTGCCTTATCAAACAAGTTTAAAACAGTAGCCAAATAGTCTTCTTGGAGATAGGACATTGAGAGTGTGAGATAGTCGTTAGCATGTCCGCAATGCCGACCAAGGAGTCCTTAAGAAGATTATGGAAATGGTCAATCGCTTTGTACGTCGTTACCTACTTGATATCCAGTCCCTTATCTGTGTTCTTGGACTATGGTAACGAAGTCTCAAGAGTATACATTGTACACTGGACCAGCTACTACCTAGTACAGAGATTCGGTTATCTCTGGTTCACGTTGCTTTACTTAGGTCAAATGGGGTACTATCAAACATCTGACTTCAAAATACCTAGGTCTATAGTGCTCCACTTCATGAAGATATACTGCATCAACACCATATTGTTCGTCTCAATCAATGAATGGTTTTTTGGTACCCTGTTATTTGATAGATTCAATGTGTACACCGGAGGACACTGCTCTGACGGAGGGATAAGTCCTCGAACGTGCGATCTTTTGCAGCTTGAATGGATCAATGGTTTTGACTGCTCGGGTCATTACTACTTCCTTGTTTCTGTGAGCTTACTCCTCCTTGCTGAATGCATCAACACCTCCCAAATCCAAATTACAAGCAAGAGACTTAATTCCATAAGAAAGGTTCACTTGTTGATTTCTGCGGGCTTGCTATCGCTTTGGTATTTTCTGTTTACGATAACAAGTTTGTTCTTTCATACCATCCCAGAAAAGGCTGTGGGGTTGATTGTTGGACTAGTAGCACCATTGGCGTTGTCAAGTATCTATGAGAGGATTCCTGAACAGTTTCTGTTGGTATGAGGATTCAAGTGTGAAGATGATAGTCAACTTGGAGACGTCAACTACAGGGGTCAGACATTTCAGAAGTGTTATTCTTTATTTATGTGCAGAGAAGTACTGGTTGCTTTCATCGCAGCTTCTTTGGCAGAAGCGTCCAGTTTTTGGTTGCGGATACTAGGGTCTCTTTGAGGAGCGTTGTTTCAGTTCGGCTCGGATCTCAGATATCAATTTTGAAGGCTAACTTTATGAAATCAAGTATTCAGAGACTTTAAGATCACCTGGCCATAGCTCAAGTTTATTCTACCTCCAACCTTAATAGCGATTCTTCAGCCATTAGCTTTTGGTGATTTCGAAAACTCTCGATTGAGCTTATTGATACTTTTAAAGTCTTGTGAGATTAATCAGGTTGAACTAATTTTGAATTGCCTTGAATGATGAGATCGCCCTCAAAGCCTTCATTCTCGCAGAAAAAGTCATTGCAATTAACTTCAAGTCTATAATCACATTTCTCAGAAGTTGCACGTTCAAATGAATCTGAAGGCCTTTTGAATAGCAATACAAATGTGTCCTTAAATGAAGCCTTTAGATATGTCCTCTGGTTGGTAATTCCTAAGAACAGAAAAAATGCCCTTCAAATAATAAACGTTAGATTCATGAAACTGTTGTTATACAAAAAAAATAGAACAAGAGTATAGTGCAGCAAAATACACTCAAGTGGAATTGAAAATTGCATTATCAAACTTAACAACCATCACAGTTACATTGTCAGTTGTAGAGTTATCAATTGCAAATTGACATAATTTCTTAGCAGCGATTTGAGGTTCGCCAGTCTTCCTTAGTATATCAGCCACAAACTCACATGCTTTCAAGTCCGAAATGACATCCCAAACTCCATCACAAGCCAAGATCATAAATTCATCATCCTTGGTAATTTCTGTAGAAGTTGTAAATGGTTTTCCAATAACTAAATCTTTCATGTATGAATCGCCTAATGATCTTGTAACAGCGAGAACCCCATTTACCCTATTTTTCATAATCAAGCCACCGGAATCTCTAACTCTGTTAATTTCAAGCAAATCAGTTGCTTTATGGTCATATGTTAATCTGAAAGGCTTGCCATTTCTAGATAAAACAATTCTCAGGTCACCGACGTTAGAAGTGTACAAGATTCTTTTGTGGTAAGGAGCAGGAATGAAATCGAATTTTGGTTTTGCTTTGGATGCTTCGGACGAGGATTTTTCAGTCGTATTTGGTTTAGAGGTTTCAATGGTAGGATCGCTGGAACTTGAATTTGGTAATTCTTCGCCTGAGACACCTTCCTTTAGTTTTCCATCGGTTTCCCATCTAAGCACCGCCACAACAGCAGTACAGCCTGATTTGCCAGTACCCTCCTTTTCTATTAGTTGATCAGCTTTGACAAAGGAATTGAATAGGTTTTCTTGTAGGTCTGATCCCCCCATCAATGGGGCGGTATTCGATATATCGTCATCGGAAGATAATTTCTTATTATTCAATTCATTGATATCCTTTTCAGTAGTTGACTTTGGGAGTAATGATCCACTTTCCCTTTCAATTTCTTCTTCCAACAATCTATGAAGGTGATTGCCACACCATCTAGCAGTGTCTTTACCGGCATGGCCATCAAATATAGCAAAGTAGCCCCAGTCAACGCGTTCTGCAAAGTTAGCAATATATGTGTGTACGTCTTCCATTTTGTTTCTGTAAAGGGTATTCTTGTTCTCAGCAACTCCGACCTTGAACGAAAGCCCATAGAAAGGGTCACTGGGTGGCAGTGAGCTGCTACTATCTATTCTGACATTACTTTGAGTCTTGAGATCTTTGGTGAATTCCAGCATGTTCTCCACTTCCTGTTGAAAGTCACTGGTAACTTTTATTTTTCCTTTTGGACTTGCGATTTGGTGGTGGAATTTGGAGAGCGAAATAATAGAGAGAACGTAGTGGTGGTGAGATGAGAAACAGGACAGTGTAGGAAGAGTATATAATAGTTGGATGAGGTACAGAGGGTGGTGGGTTTGGGGATGATGTTTCAGGGCCAAAGGAGTAGTTATTTGGACGTCATTCCAGAAATTGCATACTTCCATTGCCATGTGCCAACAGGTTCTTGAAGTTTCTTGACGAAGGAAAGGTTGACACCTAACAGGGTATGGGGTCTACAGTGTTGTGTAACCAGTGAAATCAGCAAACTTGAATTGCACAAAAAGATTGAATTAGAATAGTAGTTTCAGGGGTAACTGCAGGGTTATTTTGCGGAAGGGATAGGATACTTATGATTTGTTCTGGTTGGTATAGTTAATTATAGTGATGTCTTAGTGGAGAATTTGAAGTCAAGAAATGGGTTCAATGATCCTAACGTCAATTAACAAACAGGCTGTACATTATTGTTGTTTCTTTTATGGCAGAGTAAAGCCGGAAAGGATGTCGTTGGTGTTGGTGTATTTAAGATACTTGTATAATCAGCTTTATGGTGTAGTTTTAGATAAATCTATTGTTAGCACAGCCTATTGCCAGCACAATCTAATGTAGTACGATAGTGAATGAGTTATGAGACTCAACCAATTTACAATATTATTGAATTAGAGAGCAATTATCGCTGCTAATACCACAATAGCTCATAATTACTCTGCTGCTAGTGTATCCTTCTACACTACCAGCTTGCTTTGCCTACTAAGATAATACTGCAAATTCCATTGCATATCGGCTTATGTATTGAAGTTAGGGTGTTCTGATCATGTTAGCCTACCAACTGTTAATACTGGATGTAACGGAGGCACGGTAATGGATAAGGAGATCATTAGATGATCTGAAACGATTGAAAGAGACAAAATATCGATGAGATGACTTCAAAGTTTATTTAATCGTATTCAGTCAACCTTATTCCCTGTTAGCTTCGTTTTATTAATCTCCATACCCCATGTTCTCGAACATTTTCAGAAAATCTTACCAAATTTTACGAAAGAAATCAACTTCCTTACGGAACTATGGCCAATCTAGAACAATCTGGCAACATTCTACTAGATGATATGGTTCCATATGATGATTGTATTCCAATTGACTATCTTATCGTCCAACACGTTGATCAATTGCCTTCGTATATCCTTTCCAGGATTGTCAACTTCACCTCTACCAATGATATAATCAATTTATCAGTCACGTCCAAACGATTCTACCTTCCGTCTGTCAAACAGTTATACAACAAGATTATAGTGTCAAATGAAAGATCCTTGATGAATGATGTTCGATCAAATACAACGAACTACGCTTCACTGCCATACCTAGGGACTTTGATCCATTCGTCCAAACTCTTGCATGTCCTATCGGTGATTAACGAAAATCCCAATCTTGCTCAACATGTCAAATCAATGGTCTTCCTAGATGATTGGGAATCGTACACGGGATACAAAATATTGGTGGGTTACTTGAAGAAGTTATTAATCGATAAGTTGATCTTGAATACGTTCATCTTCCCTTTACATACACCTACCAGTTTGGCGGATTTAAGTACATTATCGATCTCAGGGAATTTCAAAAGCATAACAAAATTATCAATAACTATAGGTTCAAATGATATTAATGAGGTGATAACCTTACCGAATTTGAACAGTTTGAGGGTACTTTATTGTTCAGAACCTTTGGCTGGCTTTCTGTTTCTGAAATTGGCAATGGCCCTAACATATGGACGATCCGTTTCTTCTTTAAAGCACTTAGAATTCAAGAACATTCAAATGTTTAAGAATGAAACAGAAAACGAGTTATTGGACTCATTGAATAGTCTTTCATTATCGGGAGGGAAGCCAATACTTCCACCTTGGTTTGAATTCTTCAAGGCATTAAATCAGCTAGAACAAGTGTTACATCTTGAAGGTCTCGGTATACAAGTTGGGAATTTATTAGAAGAAGACTTACAACTTCTTATCGATACAATTGATTTCAAAGGTCTTCTCAAGTTGAAAATCGAGTTGCAGTGTCATTTCAGCCACCTTGGGCAATCTTGGACGATCCTAGAAGTTTTGTCAAGACTAGCATCAGTTTCATTAGGATCGCTCATAGTGGAAATTCCTTTGAAATGCACACATTGTCAAAATTCATTACTAGATTCAATACGGATATTACGATTAAACAATTTCCTGATAATTGGAACTCACTTGCCAATGAAAGAAATCAATGATATTTTGATTGAACATCAGCAAACCTTGACCAAATTGAAGATTTTGGACCTTGGTACTCAAGTGCACGATTATAAGTTGCTTTCCAAGTGTTTAAACAAGAGAATGAGCATTCTCAACTTCGATTACGGTATCAACTACAACAAGCTCATCAACACGTTCTATTTTGAGGATGATTTCATCAATAACAACTCAAATATCGTTATTAATGATTATACCCAGCATTTCATCAACGATAATCGACTAGTTGGCTTGAACGAGTTCATTAGACATTACCACAACCTTGCATTTAGTCCATTCATCAACAGCCATTTGAATGTGATAAAGAATCTTCCCATGCTATCCCACTTGGAGGTTTTCAACTTGAAGATTTATATAAAGAGAGAACACGGCATTGACGTATTTCATATCACTAATGATAAATATATACTATTATACTAGAACTGGTTGGTGGCCCCACACACTGCAGAATTTCAGATGCACTTGAAATCGTAAATAATTTCCCCAGTGACAAAAATAAACGTCGACGTCTCCCTAATTGTGTATTGCCTTCGTGTATTGTCATTCGAGGTATTCACACACGTAAAACTAAATGCCCGTCGAACTCCCATACAAGACAGAGAGAACTCCTGAAGTCGAATTCGTCAAATTCGATGGTGCCAACTTCAAAACCGTAACCTGGAAGGTTCCTGAAGGGGTTGAACACAAAGGTAAGATCATCTATGTTCATGGGTTCAGTGAAGATTCAGCCATCTACACTCAATTCTTTGACCAGTTGTCATCCAAGGGATACGAAATATTCTTCTTCGATCAAAGAGGAGCCGGAGAAACTTCTAAGGGTAAAGAGTTGGGTGTTACCAATGAGCACCATGTCTTTAAGGACTTAGATTATTTCATCGATCACAACTTGAAGTTGAGAAAGGACCCTAACGAAAAGTTGATCTTAGGTGGACATTCTATGGGTGGGGGTATTATCTTGAACTATGCTATCAGGGGTACCCACATCAAGGATATTAAGGCTGTCTTTGTCAGTGCCCCCGCGGTATTAATTCACCCTTCCAGTAGACCCAGCTCGATCGTTAGATTCGTTGGTTCCCTCGCATCTAAGGTTGTTCCTAACTTGAAGGTCGATAGTAAGTTAGTATTTGAATACATCACCCATAGTGTGCCATATCAAGACTACATTAAGGGCCATAATATGGCATTGATAGGTAGTTTAAAGCTCTTCAATGACATGTTGATCAGAGGTGAAAAGCTTCTTGAGCCCCAATACGCGGCTGGCTTTGACAAGTCCACTTCTCTTTTGATTCTCCACGGTACTGAAGACAAAATCAACGACTATAATGCTTCAAAGAAGTTCTTTGGTTTGTTAAGTGATGGCTTGAAAAAGGAATTCTACACCAGCAATGGTGCTAGACATTCGCTATTTATTGAAGATGATGAGTACTACAAGCCTATTTTCCAGAAAGTGGTAGATTTCTTAGAAGCTCAATCCTAGGGTTCTCATGGAGAAATATTTGGTGGTATTAGTGTTGTACTAATTATTGAATCTTATGATTTCCTCTTTCAATGGGCGAATTTTGTTATTGTCCATTTGAATCCAATATTAATGGACCTATATTTCAATGTAATCAATCCCCTTAATACAGATGTAGCCCTGTAGGCTTTCATATGCAAATGCAATTGCATTTCTACTTCTGAACTGGATCAAGAAATTTCATCTTAAAAGATTTTTAGTCAACCAAGAAACCAGCGGAAACTATGAAGTGCTAAGCTTCAAACAGTACAAAGACGTTAGTGCTATACTATCTAAGAGCGAATGGGATATACTATTCGACAAAAGATCGATATCTGCCTTAAGGCAGAATCGAATCCTGAGATGACACAAGCAGATCTAGCTGACTGGGCAAGAGTGAAATACGGATCACTGAAACCCCCTTCACAAACCACAATATCTCGAATACTAAGTTGCAAGAACGAATTGATCGCAAGTAAGGCAACAGAGCTTGAGTTGATAAGAAGAAGAAAGCAGCTAAATCCATTGCTAAGACGAATATTGACCGAATGGATCACCCAGTCATTGTGGGAGAATATCCCCATCACTATACCAATTATACAACTGACTGCAAACTCAATTTGGAATAGACTATCGACGACAGAGAAGGTTGGAAATGGTATCTTCAATCAGAAATGGTGTAACAATTTCTTAAAGAAGTTGAATATCAATATAGTGGGAGCAAAGACTGATGTCTCAAGCAACCCAGGGAATTACAATTTGAATAAAGCCTGGAAACTAGATGACAAAGTTGAGTTAAAGACCTATTTGGCAGACCTCATCGCACAAGAAGCTTATTCTCCGAGAGATATCTTCACGGTTGATGAGTTTCAGCTCTTTTATTCATTGCCATTGGATCAGATCTTCGATGTCTCTTCTATAGACAAGGGCTTGAAACAAACCAGTTCATCCCCCGAGAATTCTTTTACGATTATGCTTGGATGCAATATGGATGGATCTGAAAAATTAACACCATTGATAGTTGGTAAATCTGAAACTTTTGATGTTTCGAAGAGTACTAATAATGCTATGAAGTCGTTTGCAACTACTTCTAGTGCATCAGCTAGTATTCCTTCAACCAACAATAGTTCCAATTTGAGTTCAAGCGTGTATCATGATACTCTAATGAACAAAATAACTGAGATATATCAAATATCCTATAAATCGAACATCAACAAATGGATAACCTCTAGCATGTTTCAAGATTACTTATTAGCATTAGAACACAAGATGTCTAATGTGACTCCAAACCGGAAAATATTGATTATTCTAGATGATTCATCTTCTCATCGAATAATTAACTTGAAGTTCAGTAACATTCGCTTGTGTTACTTGAAGAACAATTTAAAGCACAAGAATCCATACAACCTATCCTACAGTGGAGTCAAATTTGATTATCTACCCATGAGTTTTGGAATTGTTGAAGAATTCAAAATCTTGTATCGAGTTCAGCAATATATTGATAAGATCAATTTACAGAAACTGAAATCAAATATCAAAGTGGATAATAAACATCCAATTGATTTGAACAATCTTAATTTCAAAGAAGGTGCCCAAGGAATGGAAATCCTCACAGAAGCAGACTACCAAATTCCTATTATACAAGTGATAGAATGGATAAAGAATGCATGGGATTCAATAACTCCACAAAAGATCTTCTTCTCTTGGAAGAGAACGAACTTATTTAGTTTACAAGATCAATGGAGGGATAGCGCAGATCAGTATGTGGTTAACGATATGCTCGATAAGATCTCCATATATCTGCCACATATAAGCTATGATTCATTACTTGAAGTTATGAATTACTTGAACGTTGTTATCCCATGGGAAATTGAGGAATTATTAGGTTTGGTAAATGAACGAACCAAGATTACATTCAGTTACGTCTCTATTGAAGAAATTATTGGTAGTTGCCTACTGGAAACCTACACTGCAATCAAAGATAAAGAGAAAATTCAATGGTCTAATACTCCTTACGAACCTAGCAACGGAGAGGAAACGAACATGGATATAAAAATATTCAAAGATCACGGTGCCTCAATGACTTTAACTTCCCTATTGGAGGAAGCATCAAAGTTGGATAATAACTTTAAAGATTTAGCAAGAGAGAATGCATTACAAGGTAATGGATTCAATGATAAACATAAACTACCTGTGGAGAACTTATGGTACCCTGAGAAGAGAAGATCAATATCATATTCTCCCAATGATAGTGATCATGCATTTGCAAACACTGAAGAATCTTCCATAACAATGAACGATAATAACCCGGTTGTTCTCAAGTCCTCATTCGCAGACCAAGTAAGGTCGAGTTCGACTGATGGAATCTTCAGCACTGAAAATGTCCGAATGGGTACTCGTGGAGAAATATCTAATGTCTTGGGTCAGTTGATCGCAATGGCAAAGACTTCAAATGGCCTCCAGCTAGCTGAGAGCACCATCAAGGACTTGGAACTGAATATGATTCGACTTCAAGGGAGTACAGAGGAAAAGTACTAGTGTTAAGCATGCCAATCCATTCAATTATTTATACAGGAGGTGAATGTAAATATCTATATACAAGGCGTGGAGATATTCAGCATGTAGATTGCATCAGCAACGATTGTATTGAAACAGCCTTGAGTGTTCAATATTGCCAAGTATGAATTAACTCAAGCAGTTTGTGACTCGGCTTGCTCGACTTCATCGTTGTCTTCTTCAAAGTAGCCAAGTTGCTTAGCCTTCTCTTCCAATCTCATTCTCTTCTCCAACCTTGCTCTTCTTATTCTAGCTATTTCAGCCTGGATTTCGTGTGGTTCCTTTGGAATTTGATTCAAAGTAGCTGGGTCGGGCCAGAACCCCGGTAAATTCAACTTCCTATCCGTATCGTACCCAACATAATACATAATCCATATTGGAGTTAGGAGGTAGAATCCGAACTATGAGACACTTGTTAGTATACAAAATCATCAACACAACTTTCTCACGACTTATAAACAACTCACTTTTGCGGTCTCCAACTGTGTTCTTGTAATGCCACCAATAAATCGACGATAGAATCCAGCTTTCATCTTGTTGCTGCCCTTAAGAAGAGTAGGCTCACCTTTTAAAATTTCACATCTGTTTTTAGGTGGGATTAACGAGTGTGTGTAAACCGAAAACGAAAACGAAATCAAGGTGAAATCTTCCCAAGACGAACTGACTTAAAACCTGTTGCCTACGCCTATTCGACAGCAATAATATGAGTTATACTGCAATTGAGGCAGACGAACCCACTAATGACCAGTTCGGTCAAAATTCGATTAACAATAAAGTGAATTCACAGCAATTCCCATCGACTCAACCACTGACACAGCCCAGTCCTCCGGCACCGACTAGAAATGAACAGTTACATCAACCATCAAATCCCAATGAATCTTCGATGATACAGAGGTTACGTGAATCCTCACATCCAGTGGCATTGATATTTTATATATTCTTTAGGTTGTCACCTATATTTGTCTACTTGTTTGGTAACTTCATCTTGGGCTTCATAATGAACAAGAACAGATTCATATTCCATTTCATTATCTTAATCTTATTGATATCGATGGACTTCTGGAACTTAAAGAACATAAGTGGAAGATTATTGGTTGGTTTAAGATGGTGGAACGAGATTAATCCAGTTAAGGGAAGAGAGGGTGAATTCGAAAACGTATGGGTATTCGAAACCTACAGTGCCGATAGAATCATAAATCCAATCGATTCTAAGGTCTTTTGGACTTTGTTATACGCTCAAACAGTTGCCTGGGTTGTCTTTGCCTTGTTGGCTATATTGAAATTGGCATTCTTGTACTTGTTCCTAGTCATAATTGCCTTCTGTTTGTCATTGACAAACGCCCTTGCATTCACTAAGTGTGACAAGTTCAGCAAAGCTAACAACTTAGCAACTGATTTGTTCAGTAGGGTTACAGGTAATCTCCTCGGAAGATTGAATCCATTTGGGGGTTAAATGTATAGTCATTTAGTAATATGAGTGCTACAAATCTCGCCATGATGCGTCAATCTACTAAGATTAGTTGGATTTTTGATTCCTAGTCCCAGCTGCTGCCATCTTCAGTGAACTTCATTCTTGGTCTGATTTCTTTCTTTTCTAGTTGAGCTATGAACTCAAGAGTGCTGGAATTAAGTTCAATTAGAACCAAGATGTTTGGCGTCCTGGTCTCTTTTTGGGTTGTAATCGGTATCGGTCGTGAATAATGATGGCATATTGGACTTTAACCTGGATTCAGTTGTATCTCTACTGTTATTGGAATCGATGGAGGACGGTAAAGTATTGAACCTGAGCAGTGTAAAAGTTTATGGTTCTTGAATTATCTTTAATAGAGTGAGTATCATCTATTTCAGTACTTGGTCCAATCCTTAAAATCTCAATTGGCACTTTTATTAATTCTATCCTTCAATTTTAAGACGCTCCAACTTTTGACCTGGTGCAAAGAACTGGTATAGGAATGTTGCCTTTTGTGTAAAGTTCAGGATCGTAAGAGCCGGTGGAAGGTATCCTGTCCAACTTATGGTATCCAGTTAATGTTTTATGTATGTTTTCAGAATCAGCTCGCTGTGCCACAAAATCCTTCTGTTTGAACTATTATATTTATCACGTATTTAAGTAATTAACTCATTTCAACATATACACCATCATAATGGCACATTGTCAATTGAACGGATTTCTTTGGTGGATAAGGTCTGTAGTCCTTAGAAATGAGATTAGGGAACATTTGAGTCAATCTCACAACTATATATGAAGCCTCAGTAAGAGCAAACTGTTGACCCAAACATATACGTGGACCACCGTTGAATGGCAAGTAAGCCCAGCCTAACTTGTTAATATCGGCCCAACGTTCTGGACGGAATTCATTTGCATCTTCACCGTAAAATTGTTCCAATCTTTGAGTCGCATAAACACAGTACGCAAGAGTTGTACCCTTACCAACAAAGACCGGAGATTGTCCATATTTGCCACCACCTCGTGGGACAGTTGTATCCTTAGTAGCTACTCTGAAGTTGACAGGGACAGATGGGTATAATCTCAACACTTCATTCAAGAGGAATTTCAAGTACTCACACTTTTTCAAAGATTCAAAGGTTATGGATTTGATGTCCTCTTCAGTACCAGTGCCAAAGTGAGTTTCAATTTCATCCTTGAGTTTAGCCCAAATCTCAGGGTTCCTGGCAAGTTCAAAGAAAGTAAAAGACAATAAACCAGCTGTTGTGTCTCTACCTGCAACCAAAATGTTCAATAATTGATCTTGCAAAACATGACGGTTTCTAGTTTGCTTAGCTAGTTCGTACAAGAAGGTATATCCACTATTAGATTTCGCTTCAATTTCCTCTGGTGATGCCGTCAAAGCTCTGTCAACGTAATATGAGGCAAACCTGTGAACATCAGCACAAGATTTTTTAAACTCGCGATTGTTCACCAAGAAGTAGAATATTTGCGAATAAGATCTTGTTGCAAGGTAGGCTTGAGAGAGATTGAAAGCTTCAGCAAAGCCTTGCTTACCGTCAAAGGTATGGGCAGGCGAACCAATGCTTTCGTCAAAGAGGGAATGCACTGACTCACCAAACAAAAATTCAGTTGCAGTATCAACTGTTAACTTGAAAAATAAGCTCTGAATGTCGACAGTGCTCCCTCTGGAGTTTTTAATGTGCTTTGCAAATATTTGCATGTGAGGCTCCAAAGATTTGACGTGCGCCACCTGGTCTCTTGCAAATTGAGGTCTCAACATGGCTCTTGAATGTTTCCATCCTTCACCATCCAAAGTGAAAATACCATCTCCCAATAATGGTTTGAAATGAGCATGCCTGGTACCAAGAGCAAAGTCCGAGAATTGTAAAGCCAAAACTGCCTTAATGTTTTCAGGGTCAACTGTGCACACAACACGGACCCCACAAAGTCTCACATAACCAGTCAAGATACCCTGCTCCTGGAAAATTTGCTTAAAAAGATCAACCACTTCCCCGTTTCTCTTTGCCTTCAACATATTAAGCAAATACATCAAACTAAAGAAAGAGGATCCCTCCAACCGTGTGCATTCTTCACACCCATGTTTTCTAACAAAAGTTCTGATTTTGATAAATCTAGATATTCCGTAAACAAAGACAGCACCAACTAGTATGGAGTACCACTTGGTCAGATATGGTAAAATAGCTTCAAGATTAGACATTGTATAACCAAATTGATAGAACTTCAAGATTGGAAAAAATATTAGATGCATACCTGGGGGTGTTAGTCCCTTATATATTTCTTATCTTTGTGAGCCAACTCTCAGAAATTGAGTCTGATTCAAGGTTCCCTTAGTTTCTGTTTCTTTTGGTATAAGGATAGTACCATCAAAGGCTATTAATGGCAATAAATTGTCTTGTGAAAGGTAGATCGTAGCTAAAATTGGTTAGTTGCGCTAAAACAGGGCATTTCAATACTGCGAAACAGTGAGAGGGGACAACAGAAGAGGGGGGCAAAGGAATGAGTAAATGACTCCCACCACAGTCTCTTTTGGGTACTGTGTCTGACACCTTAATATACTTTCAAGTTGTTACTTCTGGGTTGTTACTATCAATTGGACAAGCACCAATCTCAATTGTAGAAACAAAAAGCTCAAGTTAAAAATTTGTAATGATTTCATCAATTTAACAAATTCACAATCCGATTATATGCAATTGTGCATGGTCACAGAAGACTTGCTAGGGAAACTTACCTACAATTTCATTTTGTCTCTGTACGTAGTATACGCTTATTGCTTCAATGTGATCCTCGTAGCAAACAATTGACGATGTTCCCCACAAGATAATTTTGTCACATGCGGAAACATCATGTGAATACGTCAAGTTACTATCACCAAAGAATTAACGAAAGCATCGTAGGAAGTCGACTCAAGTCCAGCACTTTATATCCATTGTGATCAATATTTTCGATGTAGATTAATAAGACCTTGGAGTACTATTACCTCGTTTAATAGCTTTTTTGGCTTATTGTCATTACACCCAAAGAATTTCCATTTAAATATCTGGTAGAATCCTATGAGCATCTAGATTTTCATCTCTGGATCTCCTGGATATGCCTATTTAGTAACTTCAATTTCTGCACCAGCCAATCTTCTCTTCCTAAAGTCCTCACTTAAGAAGTTAGAATTGAAATTAATGAGCTTTAAAATCATCTGGTTCATCAACATGTTCATTTCCATTTTGTCATAAATTGTGATGATAGATGAATTAAGGCCGTTCAAATTTATCTCTTTCAATTTGTTAATAATATCAATTGAGTAGTATTGCTCTTCATCCAAGTTCTCCAATAGCTTCTTGATAAACTTAGGTTTATTGATGGATTTTTCAATTAACTGATTCCATAATAACACATCTTGCTGCTGATTGTACTCATTGACCACTTTATTCCGACTCTTTCTATTGTTAAGAAACGTTATAATCAGGTTTTCATCATCCAATTCATCTATGATTATTTCAACGCATTTGTCGATCTCTCCAACTTCTTCATACAAGTATATCAACTCTTCCCAATACCTCAATTTTTTGAAAAGTTGAATACTCGCATCAATGTTGATAGCTTTACCCTTTTGCTTCAAGTAAGGTAATATCAATTGCTTATTATACTTGCTGTACAATATTATTCTTGCGTCTTCATAACCATCACTTTCATCTTCGTCTTCCAACTCGTTTTCTTTTTCACCTTTCTCTTCATCCTCTAGATCTTCGTCATCGTTGTTTGCTACAACGTTGCCAACATCGATCTCTTGGACTTTCTCCTCTTTGAAGTAAAGATAATTTACAAAATCCATTTCCTTATTGAAAATTTCTAAGATTTTTAGCTTCAAATGGTCCTGTCTTGTTAAAATCATCACAACATCATGTATTCTTTCTTCAATATCCTGTATTGACAAGGTTAAATTGTGATTCGTGTCATATTCACTTGATTTAAATCTCAATCTGATTATTTGTGGCAATTTGTCAACGTACTCGTCAAGTATGTGATTCTTGGATAAATACTCAACCAAATTCCAGTCTTTCAAGTGCATCAAGTGAGGAACTGCTTTGTTGTAGTCATTAGTTTTGTCATAAAGTTCGGTCAAACATCTGCGGAGCCTATCATTACCGTCATCACCTTCCAATTTCAACTCAATTATCCTTTGGATCTTCTTGATGTCAAATAGGTAAATATCCCACTGAATCAACTCATAGAACTTTTCTAAGGATTGCTCATCTTCTAAGCAGTACTCCAAAATCTTATCATAAATGCTGGAAGAAATCTGAAACCTTTGTGGGATAATCTCGCTGATCTCTCTCGTATGGCCACTGTCTATAAAAATATTGCTGAATATTTCCCAATTCTTTATAACTTCTGCCTCCCGAGATTCATTCTCTTCATTTTCCTCTTCTAACCCATCAAATGATAATAACTCTGTCAAAAATTTGCTAGCATCAGCCCAGCGATCATCCTCAATCAAATTGTCAACGTGATTGATACCAAAACCAAGGCGCTTCTTCCATCCAACAATGTGAGAACTGATTTCCCAAGCTTCAAGGTACTTCCCCTTTCCTATGTACCATTCCAAGATATCGTTTATTTGATACTCTTGAACCATGATACCATCCTTGGCACTTATTATGAAGTATGATTTGGGTGTTCCATCAGAATGCATTATGGAACTAATTAAATAATCATTTAGTCCTAAATTCTCTATATTCTTCATGCCAACCTCTTCTTCGAATTCAACTTCTCCATTGACGGAATTGATCAATTTTATTTCTGGATTATAGAACACTCTTTTTCCAGTGCTTTCATCTATGCTTGGTGGTTCGTAAGTCAAAACCATCCATAAATCATCCTTGAAACTGGTGATACCGCTTATGAGACTATCAAGCTTATAAATATGATCAACTGTGACTTGTTTTCTTTCTGCCACGGAAGACCTAAATGATGCACTGGAAGGCAATATCTTCAAGGCCAAGCTTTCGTCGTCCTTGCGATGATTTGTATTGGTGTCAACTGAAATTCTTAACATCCATATGTAATTGCCCCAGCCTATTAGAATTCTATCATTTTCAGGAAAGCTGATTTTTGGCCAATATAAGTCACTTCTAGGTGAATCGACTGGTTTTTCAATCTTTTTGACAATTCTCCGTGTACTCAACTGACTCACGGTAATTCCGAAATCATTCATCCATATCAACATGTCATTGATTAGCTGTAGTGAAACAATTGGACCGGCTCCTTCCTCGATGACCAAGTCTTGTCTTTTGCCTAGCCAATTCAAAGTTGAATAAATAACCTTCCCACTCATACCACCAGTGATGAATCCTTTATTCTTAACATAATTGGGGTCCAATATCACTCCATGTATAGGGCGTTGGAAGTCAAAGGCTGTAATTTCAGTTTCATATTTTATGGATCCTATCACAACGGTACCATCCATGGAGCCACTGGCAAAATATTCACCATCTGTGTATAGCGAAAGAATGGAAGCTCTGTGGGCTTTGAAAGTCCTCAAAGGTTCGAACGTTGGGGTAGTTATATATATCTTTCCTGAATGTGTGGCAAAGAAGAAGTACTTGTCATGAAATGTGCAAGTCGAAACTGGGTCCTTTGTAAACAAAGTAGGAGGTAGTTTCTTGATTCTATTGTACTTTAATATCGGAGGTTCTTCTTCCGTATCAGAATCGTCTTCATCGTCGTCATCGTCGTCTGAATTGGACCCAATTGTATCGTCATTGTTGCTTTCAACAGTTGATTTAATCGAACTTCCAACGGTGTCAGCGACCTCATTTTCACTCGCTTCAGCAGCTTTGAACTCTACTTCGGTATCAGTGATTGCATCGGCATTTTCCTCTTGTCCATTGGGTTGCTCCTCTGCAGCAATTGGTGGGCTATCCATGGTTTGTCTTGACCTTTCAATTGGCTAGTGCTTTCAAAGACAGTCACTCTCAAATCGTAACGAGAAAAAACATCGTGAAATAAAATTATCAGACAGTGATAGATGAGATACAGTAGGTCAGACGTCCTAAGCACACCATGTTAACAGCTTCTAAGGGTGTATTGGTTCAGTGTGATCCGTCAATTAGAGCTCTTATCTTGCAAATAGATTCAAAGACGCCTGGGATTGTATTGGAGGAGTTGGACGATACTCATTTGTTGATCAAGCAAGATCAAGTTCAGTATGTCAAGAACGAATTGAACAAGTTGTTGTCCATGAACATATATAATCCATTCGATGAAGAGCAAATGCAGAAGAAATAGTTACGTTCATTAAGAGATCAATGAAGATGCTTATTTTGATTGGAGGTTGTCTATGGAAGTTCCCGTCGGTTTTTTGATCTGTATTCTATGACTATACATTCAACACTACTTGGAGTCAATTCGAGGCTCCTCTTCGGGGTTTATTGCACTAACGCCATTCAATCCTGTAGTATACCCTCATTGAACTGAATAGTCTTTTCATCTTGTTCAATAAGCTGGCTTAGAAGGTCATATGCAAAATTATCGAACACACTGGAGGTCATGATTTCATCAATGGGCTCGTGCTTCTCGATGATATCCTCAGTTATAAATGAATAATAACCTTGGTAATAGATGGTTATTTGTAGGATGATGTTTGACATAATGGACTTGGTTGTGTTTTCATCATTCATACACGATTTCACCTTTCTGTAAATGTACTGAATTTTGGACGTGAAGTCATCTT
Source organism: Kodamaea suecica (assembly GCA_030558315.1). NCBI lineage: Eukaryota > Fungi > Ascomycota > Pichiomycetes > Serinales > Debaryomycetaceae > Kodamaea > Kodamaea suecica. Next base: position 11,455 of record JAJMSH010000073.1, on the reverse strand, counting down.
TGAATATCAAGAATTTCAGTAGTGGTTCCTTTGCCAATTCTTCCTGGGTGCTCTCATTGAAGTTAATTGGTCCCATTATTTCATTTGAACACTCATCTCTGAATTCGGTATATGCAATGGCCATTTCAGATTGGACTTCGTATTTAGCATCCATCATGTCGTTTACGATCTTAGGTATGGATCTCTTGAACAATTCAAAAATTCCACCGGACTTTTCAATCTCGCCTCCCTTTATAATGTTCCAAATGTCATTGAACCCACCAGTGAAATCAATAGTCACCTCATTTTTCACAAACTGGATGTCAAAGTTATTTAAATGCTCACTCAAGATCATCAAGTTCTTGAAATAGTTCAATTTTGTATCAATTGCACCCAAATGGGTCAAAGACTTATTGTAAAACTCCCCCTTGAGTAATATTATACATGAATGCACAACATAGTGCGCCAAGTCGTCAAATACGACAGAATTTATCAACTCATAGATGGACGAAAGTAACGTGAGTGCCTTCGCAAGTGGTAAGTAAACATCTTTGAACAAATTGTTTGGATAATCAATATCTAAAGGATTCACGGCAACCCCATTGAGCGGACCAACGCTCTGTTTACTGGTTGATCTCTTATTTGATAATTTCAAGTCTTCAATAGTTGGAACATATTTCAACAATTTTTCATCAATGTAGATTTGAATTCGAAATATCAATCTTGACTGAACGTCGGATAATATAGATTGAAATAGTTCGCCATAATTAATGGAATCAAAGTAAACCAATTCATTTGAATTTATGCCTGTAGCACGATCTTGATCTTCGAATTCGTAGTACTTTTGCAACAACGTTGTCAAGTTGCATAAGTTGTTAATGTTGGTTTCACGTAAGATCAAGAATCTTAAACTGTCATATAAGGGGTCCAACAAACTACTCAAATATGAATAGAACTCTCTGGTGATAAATTCATGCACTCTTCCCGTCGTCTGTGAAGGCGTTACGAAATAAGATTTGAATAGTTTGAATTCCTTTTCAACAATGGTTTTGAAGAATGAGATCTTGTCTTGACAGACTTGAACCAAGAAACTCTTTTTGTCGATCTCGGTGACGACGTTGAAGTTTTTATTTAAGTAGATTCTAATAAAGTTCAATCTGACTTTAAAGTAGGTATTGAGCACATCATTGTATAAACCCTGGTATTCACTGTGGTTTGACAATCTTTTGACAATTTCTTGGGTCAAGTCGTTGAATTTGTTCTGTTCATTGCTGTTGATATACGTAGTGAACTCGTTGAAAATAATTAAGTCAATCGATAAGTTCTGATTGCTTAATAGGCCCATCAACGTATCATTTAATCTTTTCATTTCATTTATCAAGTAATTCCTGATTAATGTCAACGATTTAGTCATACACTGTCTGAATCGACTAATGTATAGATCGACATTCCTAAAGTTTTTATGCTGGTTGAAGAACACCAATGAATCGTCTAGTTGGTTCAAAATACTGAACTTGAAGAAGTCAAATCTTTTAATTATCAAATTATATCCAGACTTCGATAAATTCTTTGTTATAAAGTCAAGATTTTCGAAGTTCTTGAGATAGGCTTCTATCTGGCTGAATTTCTCGACAAAGCCATTCTGCAAGCTTAATAGCTTATTCGATTCTTTATCGAAGTGGATAGTTTCATTTGATATTTGATTGTATTTCAGCTTTAATGAATTAACGGAATTTATCAAGGTATCTGTCTCCCCGATGACGGTATCTAGTTGGGATCTATTGATTGAGCAATTGTCTCTGAAGTTGATGATAAGGTTAACATCTTGCTTGTTTATGTTGTTGATATCGTCCAAATCGATTAAACAGTTGTAATTAAATGTGTCGATGTAGTCAATCCACAAAGAGTTGGATTCATTCTCTCCAAACGGAAATAGCTTGATTAATGCATCTGTGGATTTCTTGTCAATCGTTGATATGGATCCGTAAGATGGAGTTCGAATGATCTTGGCAGTCTCTTTACCCAATTCTAGCTTGTCTTCATTGTACAAGGGAACATCCGAAGCAATTTTCTCGACTATCGATCTACTTCTAGCTCTTGTCATGGTAGCTGAGCTGGATCAAGGTGGTATAGAATGTGCTTTTACACTTCGTTTTATTGAACACGAAGAACCAAAAAAGTCTGGTGGTTTGTGCAGGTTGGATGCTAACGGTGGGAGTAACCAATGGAAGTAATTCTGGAGGAAGCTGAGATACGAGAGTAGATAAAGGTCCTCCGGTTGTATTCAGTGTGCTCACAAAGATACTGACTCGATGGGGCCGGCAAATTACCTTCAATTGGTGTAGATTGTTGGTGTGTATCGGGTCTATGGTTCCAGTACATGGTGAAAAATTGAAGAGTCAAATTATCTCCAGCTTTCGAAAGACGCGTATGCCTAGACAAGAAACAAGCCATGGACGACCCAAGAGATGGCGATAGGAATGAGGAGGACTATTTAACTGAAGACTCTGAGGACGATTTCAATGACTTACTAAAGGAATTCCAAACCAAATACGAAAAGCTAAAAGAACAGAAGAAATCAAGGAGTAAACCCAAGACTAACACTGAGATCACAAGCGATGATGATAAAGAATATGCAAAGGTTAAGACTGAGGAGATCTTAAGTGATAACGAGGATAAATACGATGGAAAGGAGAGGGTGGGAGGTGTTCGAAACATCAATAATGATCCAATTGAAAACATTCCCTTGAAGAAAGAACTTCAACCCTCCAACTTCATGAATAAGCTCTATCAGCTAAACCATCGGGGTGACAGAACTTCAAAAGAGGTCGATTATGCTGAACGGAAATTCTCATTTGAAGGGCTTAAAAGCTATAAGCCCATCGATTTGACTGTTGATGAACTAGAGCCTACTTCCAACCAATACCTCCGCAAACGGTATATCGATGCGTCATGTTTCAAATTGATTGTGAATGCCACTGATAAAAAGCTCAAGATATTAAAGATCGACAAACTATTTGCCAAAACCAACAAATTGAACAACTATGCCGAGCCGGAGTATACTAATTGGAGTCTAATAGGCTTTGTTGTCAAGAAGTTTCCTCCTAAGGTAGGAAAGGACAAGAAAAAGTTCATGAAGTTGAAAGTTGGCGATTTCAATAGAAGTGTTGATCTCATGTTGTTTGGGAAATCCTTTGACGAATACTGGAAGTTAAACGAAGGCGATTTGGTTTTGATACTTAATCCCCGTGTTAACAAGTTTCAATTCAAAATTACAGATAATGCCAATAATAGAGAAATAGAAGGCTTCAACCTATGCCTTGATGGTTTCAACCCCAACTGTGTTATGCAGATAGGACGTTTAAGGGATTACGGAACATGCGTAGCTATCAAGAAATTAGACAATCTTAAGTGTGAGCAAGTGATCAACGTTAAATTGACAACATTATGTGACTATCATTTAGATCAAAGATTCAAAGGAAATCAAAATCGCAGAATGGAGTTGAATAGTGGAGGCGGGACTCAAATGAGATCACCCAAACGAAACAAACAATCTGTTTATGTTAACAATAGTGGGTCTGTTGCTTTCTTGAAAAGTTCACTGGATTATAAGACATACAATGAAGACACGACAGAGTATCATTTCCAAGGTAATGGAGAAAAGTCGAAGTATTACGATCCAAAGTTATTGAACAAAAACAATGAGAAGAGAAGAAAACTATTGGATGAACAAGCTAACGAAGCGCTCAAGTCCAAATTGATGGCCAACTTGTCAAATATATCCAAACTCAAAAGTTTAAATCTAATAAAGGAGGATGAAAATAAAAGTATACCCACCAATGGAGAACAATTGAAACAAAGAAGCTTTTCAAACCATATGATCAATAAAATTGGATATGACCCAACCATCAATCAGCAGATCAATCTTGATAACCCCCAGCAAAAGAAAAGCGAAAACAAGTTGATAAAGGAACTTTATGAGTTAAGTAATGAGAAGGCGAAAATCAGATCATTGGACTCTTCAGTCAAAGACATACAATCACGGAAAGAAAAGTGGCAGATGAATCTCAAGGCTTCCAAGAATTATGAGAAGGAAGTTAAGCAACGGCCTATAAACAACCCATTTGGGAGAGTAGAAAACAAGCGGCCTGTGTTGGTTCGTCCTGTGAAAAGGAAGAGCAAAGTACTAGATGTTGATGCCGAAGACTTTGACAAGTTTACCAAGGACAGCAGCGATAGTGATATTGAGATTGAATTCGATACGGAAGAGATGAAGCAGGCGTATAACAATAGGATAAACTTGAAGAGGTAAGGACAAAACAAGAGTTCAATCAAGAATTCGTGCATGAAGGAAATGCAAACTAGTTTGATAAACAAAGAGTCAATACGAAAGCAGAATCGATTCTCACAGCTGGTTTTTCCAAACAATAGGGCCGCGCAATCATGTTCAATGGTTCAAACCATTCCTATTAGTTCAACCCACACTGCAATACGAAGCTAAAGAATGCAACCACGATTAGGGATATAACAATAAGACCCTTTGCAGATGGAAAAGTAATCAGGGCATATATTTAGTACTCAAAACTCCATTTTAGCCTCACCTTTTTTGGCCAGTTTCCAGTTACCCGAACATCCTCGTTATTGATAAAGTGCAAGACTCAGGCGGAAGGGCTTTGAGCCAGGGATCGGCATACAAACATGGGGTTATTTTTGGTGCATCAAGGCTCCATTTTAGTTGCCCAAGTGTTTCTCAATGCAGCCGGCACACATAGTTGAGAGTTTGTGGTAACATGTGGCTGTGTTGTCTGAAAAATTTACTTGGATGAAGCGAGGTCTAAGAAGTCATGGAGGATGACATATTGAATGTTTTAGTTCACTGGATGACAGATCGAATGTTTTAGTTCACTGGATTACAGATTGAATGATCTGCTTCATTACAAGAGATACTAGCTAGACAATCGTAAAGTGCATTCTGATAGACTCCCTTCGATTCAAATCCCCATTCCACATCAGGTTTAGATTTGAACTTTGAGTTGTGTTAATGAAGGCTTGAATATCTTGGTATACCGTGGATTACAGCTGTTTGTTGCCAAAGTCGACACACAAGGGATCACTAGAAACTAAAACTGCGCAACGAATCCACACTCTTGGCGAAGCTAACTGCTCTCATCGTGAGATACTACAATCAATCCTTGGTACAAACGAATGTATTCGATAAAATCAATAAATAATTAATGCCAGTAAATGTAAGCAACCAACTCTTCTGTCCAGCAGATAGAGTGTAACAGCACCTCCCATAACACACGGTTACTCAGCAATTGGAACAGCTTGTCTTATGCTATTAAAGTAAAGGTATCCTATTAATTCCAACATGAAGACAAAGAGCACCGGCCCCCCAATAAGGAATATCAAGAAGGTTGATGTGTACCTGAAGCTAGTCTCAAGGATAGTAGACCAGTAAATTAATGAAGAAAGCATATGAATAGAAGTGGGTTATTAGTTTGTAAATTCTTTCCAGTTCCAAGAGGATTTCTTCGCCTTTATATATCTTATATCTGTTTCAATTGGATATATTTTTCAACCTCCCAGACCCCTTATCTTATATTGCACAATAGGACCGTCCGCATTAGGTTTGCGGATGGTTAGGTGGTTAATTGGTTAATAGGTTACCCTACTTTTGCGCGTTTTTTTTTGGCTTTTTTGGCGATGGGCTTGAAGCTCTAGGAGCGAATATAAATTAAACAGAATCCGCTGTTGCATCATTGCTACGAAAGGATATTGAAAAAAGAATTATTATTTACCATTGCTCTGGGGTTAGATACAGCACAGCAAGAGTGTGTTGTTTCGAAGTAGTATGTATATTTCTACTGTTAATTTATATGATGATTACAACATTATACTTATCTACATTATTTGAACCTTAAGGAAAACAACTATTAATCTGATTCATTAAACTTTATATTGAAATTGTACTAACAATAGGAATAGTAGTGTTTGTTTGAGTAGAGATTTTTGCGACAGGGGACATTTCGAAGTTACATGTGGGTAAAGAAAGTGTAAGAGGAAAGAGAAGTTCAGTAAAGTGTGAAGAACATGTAGAGAGTATATTTGGGTGTATTAGTAGAGTTCTTCGATAGTTTGAAGATGTAAATATGGTTCCCTCTGGAGTCTGAGTTACATTGTTCTCTTCCAATTTTGTTCCGTCCAACCACGATGTGTGGACCGAGCAACCAGCTAATTCCCGGACTTGGCTTGGTCTCCTGTGGTCCATGCAGAACGAGTGGTTTAAGCTTTCGCATTAGGACAAGTGTTTATATCTGGCTGTCCTTTTTGGTGTGATGTGGGGTTATTATCTATTTTCCAGGCAGTGTAGGCATACAAGAAGACGGTCTTTTAAACCAATCGTTCTTCATTGAAGAGGTAGCGCGTGGCTCGTATCAGCAAGAAATCTGATGACGAGCTGAAGTAAGAGGTGCTTTGTTGGATTGCCATTCGTAAATAATGTCGTTCTTGTCAAGCAGTAACTCTTAATAGTGTTTCTATGTCTAAGAAACTCTTGTGTATCTCTCTGGTATAGAATATCAAACTCCATCGTAACATCGATGCTACGTCAAACATCTGCAATTATATCAATTAGGCTTTCATGCACCCTGAAAAGAAGCATGGATACATTCGTGATAACAGATTCGAAACATTTCTTAATGTAATTACTTAAATTGCTAAAATGTTCATGCATATTAACCAGGGTAGGGGTGAACTTATGGTAGAAATAAGGCCGACCTTTCCGCTAAAGAAACCTCGCTCTTCAAATTGTTCATAATCCATTCTCTCATCATCTTATGAATCCACAACCTTTCATACGCATGATATCACAAGACATTTTCCTTCTATAATAAGACAGAACTCAGGAACCACCTTTATCTCCTCGTATTGGAAAAGGATTGGCATAGCTGGGGTTACCACCTCTTCTACCTTTAAAGAGATATGCATGGCCTTATTTCAAACTTTATTGATTGCGTGTACGAGTGCTTGATCAAGAAACAATGCAAATGCATCCTCGTGGAGTAGAATTTATTATATGCAGTTTGTTTTTTAAAGTTTTTGGAATGGGGGGTTTATCATATACAACTTCAAAACTCTGTTTATGTGTATCTTGTCCAAAACCAGCGACCCTTAAAGTTCCAAGCTTGAAAAATTGTCCAAACTAATGGTTTCGTCAATGTTTGTATCAATCGATAAATTAAATTTTCTTCGTAGCTTGCTTTCTTTTGTATGATAGTGGCAATAAGTCCATTGTTCGTTGTCGGACTTATTCCCTGACCTTTTTGATTATTTGGAGTCAATTCCAATGATGAATTGTAATCGAAGGGTGGGAAGAATCTTCGAGTATCGTAGAACATCCCCAAGGAAGCAATAAACGACTTAGCATCAAACACAGCATTGGGACTAGTTTGTATCCATGAATCTGTGTCAGCATCTGAGTCCAGATAACCATTCTGGTTCACGTTTTCAGTATTATAGTAATTTAAATCTACTTCGAAGTCGTCATTCTTGACATTTTGTAACAGGATGATCCTCAAAGGCTCTCCAGTAGGACTTTCTTCGTGGGGATGTACACTAGACCCACTAGCGACCTCAATTTCCAAATCAGAGCCGTTCCAATCGCCATCAAACTCTTGATGGTTCACGAACTCAAATGCTCTCTCATGGTGTTCAAAATTCAAATCACCTGCAGCCTTCTGTAATTCTTCCTCTCTTTACTCTTGTTTGCTGTGGAAACTACTTCTTCAAGGACAACCTCGATTTCCTCATCGACATTCAATGCTCGTTTCCGTTGGAAAATCATATGCAACTTTCGAAAAGCAAGACAGCTTTACTGTACTTGAGTTCAGCACCTATTGAACCTTCTGATGATGATTGAGACGAATCTGAAGCACACCTAATGATATTCTGTTCGCTATCCATGTTATTTGATTAAGATTATAGCTAGTTTCATGGTTGATGCAGCATATCGAGTTTATTTGTAGGGATGTTCCTATAGCATTATCATGTTTATAGGAGGTGTGTGGTCGGTATTATAGTATTTTGTTGTACCATGCGTTTGATGAAAATAGCATTGACCTGTATTCCTTTGAATATCCACCCCTTTATGTGCTTCTGTTCCAGCCATGAACGCCTTGAAGTTGAAAGATTAGATTCGTTTTCTTTCACAGCCGTTCCATTGTGTCGTTCGATCCTGTAGCACGTCCACAACGACTCCTATGGATCTTGGTGGTTTCAAGTCAACGGCAAAGACGCATTGGGTCGTGTGGAGGATGTTTCTCGATACATCTTCGCTAGGAAAAGTCCAGTTTCTCCTCCTTCCCTTATTAACATCCAATTCTGATGGTAATTTTGTAATATCTTCAACATTAGGTAGATATGCTGATTGCCATTTTTGAAATACTTATGTGCATCGTCTCAGGCGATAGGGTCACTAAAATTGGTTTCCTAATGCTGCTTCAAGATATAGCTATTCCATAACTTAATGAGCTCTCCAAATTATTGATATGAAATATATTGTCGAAATGAAATTCTACTTACACGAGGAGTGCGTCGATGGTCGCGCACTAACAAAAGTATCCTAAGAAGTACTAACAAAAAATAGAAAAAAAACACATACTTACCCAAGTGTGCCCAAGCGGGTGTGCGCCAAAAGATGCTGGGTTTCGGAGAAAATATACTTAAACGAGGTGTATATCATCGCAAGAGGAACTCAGTAAGTTTAAGCCTCTAATTTCACTTTTGGCTTCTTTGAAGTCCGGTGCGAGCATGTTGTTCATGTTCTTGAGCAATACTTTCAGTATAAGTTTGGCTCAAATGCAATTTCAAGTAGTTTTACTAGCGTCACTACTTCATTACGTCCGTATAAATAGCTCTCTTAGGTCTCGGGTTGTTTTTTTGTAGCATGTTTGACATTCGTAGATATTTCCTTCCAAACGAAATGACCAGCTTCCATGAAACATACAATTTTGCAAGCCTATTTTTTAGCAGTGGCTGTTGGTCATTGTCAAAAATACATCTCCTGAGAGAGGCTCTTAGGGTCTGAACTAGAAGCGATACACGATAAAACAATATTATATCGGTGGAAGCTGAAAAAGATAAACTATAGATTTAGTGTCTGTTATGAATATATAGTTAAACGAACCGAATGAATGGGATACAACTAATGTATCTAATGGAAAGTATGCGCGCATAGCGTATTCTCTATTGAAAGTAAAAGGGAGGGTTTTAGTCTGAACTCAAATCATTAGAATACAACAGATAGGAGTAAGACAATACCGAAAGTAAACTTGAAAGCAGCGGCAACAGTTGAAGCAGCTTCTTTGTAGGTTACCACGCTGTAGGTACCAGCACTGGCAGAACTAGATTTCCCAGTAATCGGAGTGGTTTCGGATGCACAATCAGTGCTTGAACAAGAAACTGTAGCTATGTAGGTAGTCAACGAGGTAGAAGCACCTCCGGAGACGGTATCTGGAGCTGAAGAAGCTGAAACAGAAACATAGTTGATAACTTGAGCTGAAGATGAGGCTGTAGTTGCAGTTGACAACAGAGCCGAAGAAAGAACAGATGATGGCTCCGAGGTGGCTAGTGAAACTGAAGAACTAGAAACAACAGAAGAACTGGTGATCAAGGGTGATAAGCTACTAGCACCCAGCTCATCAGAATATGTGTAAATTGTAGACGACTCAATTGTTGACGAATTCCAGTAACTTTGACTAGAGCATGACGATAATGGAAGGATTGAACTCGGAGCAGAACTAGTAGCATTAGTGGAGAAGTTTGGAACTTCTATAATGACTGTGGCAGGCTCACGGTGAGTGCCTGTGATTGTAGTTGTTTCAGTGTTAGTACCTGTCCAAGCAGAAGTAATAGTAACAGTTGGGATTAAAACGTTAGTGCGTGCTCTGCTAGGCATTTCAGTGACATTAGTTTGTGGAGTTGGAACTTCAACAATAACAGTAGCAGTTTCGCCTGGAACAGCAGTAACAGTGGTTGTAGAGGTGATTGTGTTATTCCAGGTGGTTGTAGTTGTAACAGTTGGAATTGGGACGTCGACGACGACAGTAATGGGGTCCAAAGTGTTAGTCTGTGGTAGGGTTGTGACGAGTGTTCTGATACCGGTCCAAGTACTAGTTAGAATGACAACGGGTTGACCATCGCCACCAGAATTACCTCCTTCGCCATCGCCCCAAATAGAAATGACCGAATTACTGTGGAAGTCGCCACTAAGGCAATAGTAGTCATTTGTGTACATGCCAATTACAACACCGGGAACATGGATGATAGAATCAACTAAAGGACGGTATCCAGCATCAATGTTGGAATAAGTAAATATGAGAGTGTCAGAGGTACAATTGAGATTCGAGGTGTCGAGTATGGCACTGTTTGGGTAAAACCAAGGGTTGAAGTTGTTGGAGATAGCAGCTTGCGCGGATGAACAATCAACGGTACCATTTACGTGTTCAAAAGCCAAGGTACCATTTAGGTACCCGTCTGGACAATTACCGGCCAGTAGATATATTTGATATAGGCCGAGGGAACGGATCGATCTCATAGCCAAGACGATGAGATCGCTGTCAAAGATAGTACCACCCTCAAAGTCAACAGTGGTTGAGATGATATTGGGGCCGTCCAGGAAAGAAATGGTGTTAGAACCAACATTGAATGGAGCAGCACATGTTAAATCATTAGACAGAATAGTCATACCAGTGTTAAAGACAAGAGAGAAGGCAATGGTACCAGAAATTATACTGTTATGTTCGACTGAGCTAGCTACACAATCGAGAGAGGACACTGAAGTGAAGATTTCACCAGATCTGAATGTGCAGATAGCGTAAACAATTCCAGCGGAGGTGTTTAAATTAATGGTGGTGGCAGCAGTAGTGAATCTGAACACACATGGCATGTCTAACGAGAAAGTGTCACCTGTGTTGACATTGTTCCCATCAAGGGACCACGCCACCGTTGCGTACCAACTTGGCGTGGCGGGTGTTATAATTTCGAAATCTGCACCAGCCTCGTACACCAACGAAATGAAATCTGTGAAGACACCATATATTTGTGCTCCCGCAACAATTGCCGCCAGACTGGTTGCAAGTACTATTTTTCTCAATAACATCGTGATGAGATTGGTGCAGACGAACTTAGTTTTTTCTTTATATCCGTGATACCCTAAGACTGGTGATCATTAGGTTTATCTTTATACTTCCACTGCCATTTCCCAATACTTGAGCAAACTGCTTTTGTGTCTGGATGGTTTGATATAGTTGTATCTGTCCACTGCAAAATCAAAAGCAATAAAGCCGCGGCACGTCATGCATGGAAAATAATCACTAGAAAATATTACATATTTTGTGCACATCATGTATTAAGAATATGGACTCGGTTTGAGAATAAGTTCTTTTGCGCTAGCTAGATCCGGTTTAATTGAGAA